>JAGKTI010010351.1:4508-24439 GCA_018397915.1 Birgus latro
AGAGAGAGAGAGAGAGAGAGAGAGAGAGAGAGAGAGAGAGAGAGAACTGGGCCAAGTTAAGAAGAATGAACTATAGAATCTAATTACCTTTTGCTGCCTCCAGACGATTTTGTTCAGCCTAGAGACGATTTTTTCAACTGGAGGAGTTGGGTAAATATTTCACTGGTCCTTTCACTACTACACACCTCCCTGAAATTGAGTATAATTATCTGACTGACGAGAATAGAAAGAAAAATGAAATGTATAATCCGATCAAACTCTTTAAGCTGATAATTTAATCGTGTAAGAAGGCCCGCATTCCAGGTGATCTTCTGGAGTTAGCAACATTAAAGTAAAATAGTATATCATCGTTGTGAAAAGGCTGACAAATGGAGACAGTAAAAAAAAAATTGAAATGAAGCCTGTTTATAATGAGTGGCAGACATGGAAGTGCTAGAGAGAGACGCCTTCACGTGTTGGTACAAATATATCCGGTCGGTTCTGCTACCCGGTTATACAAACGCCCCTAAGCTCCCCCTCTCTCCCCCCAGAAGATGGGATGGTGGACTACAGGAGAGGGGAAGCTTTAGTCTGCAGTCAAATTCAGATATGGCTGGGATCACAATGACAAAAATAACAACAACAACAACTACGATAATAATAATAATAATAATAATAATAATAATAATAATAATAATAATAATAATACCAAAAACAACAAATAAAGAGTTCTGATGTGACTGGCGTGTTTAGTAAAGAGAAGTAAATATGCAACAATAATGTCCATGTGTATTTACTAAGCAACATAATGGTAAGGGAAACTTCACGCGACTTCCTCCTGGGCGATTTTCCTTGCATATTTCCCCTCAGTATTGGCTTTTCTCCCCACTTACGTCTTTCCAATATCGACACAGTTTACAGCAACTTTACACAGGAAAATTCGGTGTAAGGCACTGGATAAAACTCTAAGGCAGAACTATCCTAATTTTACTTTAACCTGGCCTAAAATTACCACCTTTCCACCTCGAATGTTGAATCCTGATAAGAGATTAATACTAGAAAACGATGCTGATCATGAAGAATTGCCACGGAAAGAATGTAGGACCGAAGAATGGTCTTGTTCTGCCACTTGAGAGGCGTGAAATAGGTACAAAAGAAAAAAACAAAAAAGAAAAGAACGAAATGTGGGCCAAGTTAAGATGAAAGGAGGATAGTTTGATGTCTCCCGTGCTAAAAAAAATACAAACCTGAGTGGAAATTAGCTGGAGATATAGGATCATAATTTCGTAGTACCTCTTCCGCAGCGATTTAATTTGCTTGCTGCAGTTTAATATCGTACAAATACAAGCTGTGTCGATATTAAAGATAAATAATAACATACAAGATAATACTGATACAGAGTAGACAAAATAAATCACCAAGGAATAGGTGTCACGATGCCTCCCATGCCACCTTGAATACTGTCGTAGACTGAGATACACAAACTTGAGATGAATTCCCTGTGGTAACCATGATTTCTTGCAGGGTGGACTAGAGAAAAAGAGTGTAGACTCTTCCCAAGTTTCTTGTTCCTCCTATAAAAGCAAATCTTACTTACACGAGGAAAATTATCATTGTTATATATCTTTTTTTTCTGTAGGAAGGGCAAGGAAAGGAGAGTACACATTCTTCCCTTGTTACTAGTTCTTCCTGCGACAATAAATCTAAGTTATGATTGGAAATTCACCGTAAATATGCCTTTGAATCCCGTCCTAGAGTTCAAAGATGTGCGCGGTGTAACTTCCCAATTTCCTCCTCTCTGCAGTTGCCTGGGACGACCGTTTGGAGCGACAGAGCCTGACCTACGACATGCTGTTCGTGTGCCGCCCCTGCCCCAAGGAGTGTGCCAACTGCTCATCTGATCAGCCCTGCACCGCTCACTACAACTGGCCCTTCAGGTGAGAGACGGGGCTAATTTACTGAATCAAGTAACCCCTTTTACTGTAGCACATTTACTCCAGCCTGTCAAAGAACCCTGACCCCTTTCAGCTTGATTGACGGCCAGGTGTAGTCGGAATAGCGGGTCGATTTCACTAGTAACTAAAGAGACATGTTCCTAACTGCCTTAATAACTAAGACCCATTAGATTTCATGCAACCACGACTTAATATCTAGGTTGTGGAAATGACCCAGTTTCTTCAGATGAAAATGGACCCTATAGTTTCTTCCTGTTACCCCCTGTCGATCGTTTTCAGTTTAAGAATGATATGTTGTAGTAAAAGGTGGTTATCGATGGCAATATCTACCTCCTCCAGTATGGAAAGTCTCTCCTAAGCTCAATAAACCGTCTGGTAGTAGCAAGAAAATATTTATAAGGACTTCTGCGTGTTGGAGGGATTAAGACGAGGGGCGGTGTTCTCGTGTGGTTAGGAAACTTGCTAACACCTCTTCCTTACCGGTTTATTTCTGATTTTGCTCCGTTACATTCTTCTTGTGTGGGATTCACGCAATCTAATTCTATATTACAGATAAATAAGAAGTAAAAAAGGAGGATGTTAATGGGTAGTCTGGAAAATAAATCGTTATGAAAGAGGTGCTAGGGAGCCTCCTTACCCTACGATAATACGGGCCTAAGGCAGATGTGTGTCGGTAAGTAGGGCTAAGTAGCCAAAACTTCCGAAACAGAGGGTAAGCTATGTTGAGGCAGGACGGCAGACTTAGGCAGGAGCGTTACAACAACACCAGCGAAGGCCAAACCTTTACTAGGATTAAGATTATTATTGGAAGTGTCTTAGGGGATTTGGTAACACTTCCCCTTTACCGATTTATGTTGCATCTTAAACGTTCTCTTGTATGCCAACTATACCACTTTATTATTGACATGGTTTACATCAAGAGGATATTGGTGTAATGTGCAGAACAAATCGCCAAGAAAAGTGTTTTGCGGAATCTTCAACGCCACTTAAAATGCGACCGAAAATACGCCGCACTTACAGGCTATTTCAAGTCAGCTGGAGCGAGGCATATTTACCTTAATAATGGCTTGTCCCCAAAAGGTGCTTACATAGCGGTACTGCCTCCATTCTTCCCCGGACCAACACTCATGCAAGGCGAACAGGTTAAGGTAAAGTAGAGTCGGTAAAACTTCTCACGTAGACAGGTAGGCAATATTAACCTTTTCACTGGGGTTAGTACACGTGGATATTTTGTTTATATTAACCATTTTGATATGCTCTTTGGGTTTATCTTTGTTACCTGCACCCCATTTTTTATTTTTATTTTTATTTTGGGGGTATTTCTTGCTGTCAGGAGGTATACGAGTGCAGTCTAACCCCTCCAGTTCAAGAGGTCCCATCTGAGCTAAACAAAATCGTCTAGAGGTGGCAAGAATAAGGATAGAAAATACGTCAGCAAAGTGAGAGTGTTAGTACCAGAAAATTTTGTCCCGTGAGAAAAATAATACCAATCACAGGCTTCAAAAGTATCTGGAGAGGAATTTTAGTTAGGCTTACACTAGAGAGACGGTCTAGCAGTGAAAGGGATAAAGGATAACAAGCAGGCAAGGTCCTAAGGGTCTTTTTGTGCGAGGGTGAAGGTGGATTTGAGGCCTTATGAACATGGGAGATAGTGTTGATTTTTAGAGTAAGATAGACAAACAGTACAGTAATTCTAACATAGTAATTGGAGACGGATAGAAGGGATTGAGGTTAGAAGGACAGGCTAGGGAAGGGTAGGGTACACAGGGCTATTTGGCACCTTATTACGAGTAGCGCTGGAACCTCTAAAACACTTTTTCCATAGCAGTTCATTTCGTTTATTATCCCTTATCAATTTTTATGCCATTTGTATCGATCGACATAGTTTCCGTCAGTAACCTACAAGAAGATATAGGAACGTATTGTGCAGAATAAATCGCTACGACAGAGGTGTTACGTAATTTCCAAAGCCACTTAGAATACGGGATTTAGTGCAATTAAGTGAGTGATGTGTGAGTGAGGAAGATTATTGTATTCTGTAATTTCCTGTTCCTGTTGCATCAGATAATTGCATGGCTGTTTGATTAATTATATGATGATGAGGATGTGCAGGGGAGAGAGAGAGAGAGAGAGAGAGAGAGAGAGAGAGAGAGAGAGAGAGAGAGAGAGAGAGAGAGAGATAAGTGAGTGATTTTGCGCGCTCGTGAGTGTGTGTGTGTGTATGTGTGTGTGTGTGTGTGTGTGTGTGTTTTCTGTATGTGAGAGTATGTGCGTGTGTTTTACCAAGAATGCATTAATGAAAGTGGATTAAATGCCAGAGAAGTAGAAGAAAGCGATATCCCTAACCTCTGTAACCCGGGACGTCATTTATAGTTTAATAATGGTGATTCCAGACGGTTTTATGCATCTTCAGAAAGCACAATAGGGTGAAAGGAGTAATGGTAGCTGTATCTAACCCCTCTAGTTCGAAAAGCCTCCCCACAGCTGAATAAAATCGTCTGGAGAGAGAAAGGGCAAAATGTGAAGCTCCCCCAACTAACAGGGAAAGCAAATCTGACTTTCGGATATCGCTTTAATGTTGCTCTTCTGATGTTTATCGATTGTGTTACTTCCAGAGACCACCGTAGCGAGAAGGGGTTAATGAAAGCTATATCTATCCCACTCATCTCGAAAAGTTCCTCCCGGTTTCAATAGTCTGTATATAGCAAGAATAAAATAGAAAACTGCTAACTGATACACAGAAAACACAACTGAAACCCTAGGCGAGACCAGAGAGTGTATTCGTAAAGGCTCTTCGGTTCTTCACGACGATGATATATTTTCGAGTTTTATCTTACTATATTTTTTTGCATCTTAGGAAAGTTTTTTTTTAAAGAGGGGGGCGGTGTAGTTATCAATGGCCACTTCACAGCTCTAGACACCTTCTGTAGTGGAATAAAATCGTCTGGAAGTAACTAGAATAAACTAAAAATTAGATTAGACTAAAAAATTAGATTGAAGGTGTTTATCAATTCTTGCCATGAACAAGTCCCTCTATCAATGAACATTTCCTCGAGTCATTTTCTGTGGTTGTATTTTTTCACGTCGCTGCCCACTCTAGTTTGGTTGTGAAGTGTTTGATACCCGCACGAGTTGAGAAAAGTGTAAAAAATGTGTAGTGTTGAGATGGAATGATGTCATGGAATGCTGATGTCGTGGGGTGGTGAGGTGGTGTTGTGGTGTGTTGGTGTGGAGCGTTAAAGTGGAGTGGTGAGATGGAGTTGTGGTGTTATGGAATTGTGAGGTGGAGTTTGTGGTGTATTGGAGTGGACTGTTGAATTGGAGTGGTGCAGTGGAGTGGAATGTTGAACTGGAGTGGTGTGGTGGAGTGGAATGTTGAATTGGAGTGGTGTAGTGGAGTGGAATGTAGAACTGGAGTGGTATAGTAGAGTGGAATGTTGAAATGGAGTGGTGTAGTGGAGTGGAATGTTAAATTGGAGTGGTGTAGTGGAGTGGTGGTGTCGTGGAGAGGTGAGGTGGAGTGTTGTAGTGGTGTGTTGTACTGGAATGGTGATGTGGAGTGCTGTGTTGTGGTGGTGTACGGGAATGGTGCAGTGGAGTGTTGTTCTGAGTGTAGTGTGGTGGAGTGCTTTGTCACCGGACCAAAGATACCTGTCTCAATGAATTTTATAAACACAACTCCCATCCCACAGAGCGAGACACATTTCTCTGGTACGCCTCTTTGTGTGTTCGTCTGCCTCCCTCCCCTTTGTAAGAGTTCACCCAATATCGCGTCGGTTCACTGCTGAGGATTCGCCAATAACGCTTCCCCAGTCCTCGTCATTTACGCATCACCTACATGCCGAGTTCTGCCTTTTTTCCCATTTTGTTTTTTAGGCGTATTGACTTATTTTGTACCTTCTGGGGATTGTTCTGTTTGGAGAGGATAAACAGTCTACTCTGCTTTCCTTATCTTCAGACTTGTATAAGAGGTGTGTGTTATCACCACCCACTTAGTCTATGTAGAGTTACTTTCAGGTGACTGTACTGTACACTGTGTGACAAACCAAACTTTCTTTTTTTGTTGCTGTTGTTGCCCAGGAAATAATTTACTATGCTGGGTGGTAACCGTACAGCCAACTACTCGTGTACCCTTAGTGGTCTGGTGAGTTAAGATGTTTCAGTCGGATGTGGTCCACAAGGGCTTACATCTGAGACATTGTTCAGGCTTATTGATCATCTATAATCTGTAATGCCACCCAGGGGACGGCGACTCACCTTAACCGTGAAAGTAAGTAGCCTTCCCCAAGCTCTTTATGTGGCAGTAAAAGATGTATGATAGATAGGTGGACACATCGTAATGTTTTATTTTATTTTGTTGCTTTTTTTAATGAGTTGCTTACTGTACATGTACGTCTTATGACTGAATTCTTATGAGGATAGGAGAGACTTTGTAAAACCACTTCAGTAGGGATATTTTTTTTTTCCGTTTTATGTCTTAGTGCTCTCTTGATTGGTCTTTATATCAGGTCAATATAGACAGCGCCGATAACAAACTAGAGGCAAATAGTGTATACATCGCACAATTAATGTCTCAGGATAAGGTGTTACGGAGTGGACAAAGCTTTTACGGAATGGACAACGAATAAAGCTCCGTGCCATTTACAGAGGGTTCCTAGAAACGTTTAAGAATCTTTAGGAGGTAATTATAGTGTTAAATTTGAGCAATGAATGTTGTGTTAATAAGGGTCCAGTTCTCAGTCATTACAGAGCTATAATTACAGCTTTGATCATCTAATTGGAGAATTGGTCTTCATCATAATTCACCCATAAGGTTATCACTAATTATAGCTTGATACCCGCTGAGACTTAGACCTGCATTGATATTGCACTTATTACTCCAAATTTGTCCTAGAATGATTTGAAGCTTCTTAAACATTTCTCGGAGCAACCTGAATTTCGTCAACCTACTTTACCAGTGCCTGTCTATTCTTATTATCAGTAATAACTTTCCCTTATCACTGTTGTTCTAATTCGCAAACTAGTTATAATCAACACACCTGCGTTATCAGCGGTTTCTTGTCCTCATCTTTAATTATTTGTCCCCATCACTAAACACCTGTCCTTTCCCCTCTACCAGACACCTGCCCTCACCACGCAACACCTGTCCTCACCACCACACACCTGTCCTCACCACACACATCCTCATCAACACACACACCGGTCTTCATAATCACACACCTGTGCTCACCACCACACACCTGTTCTCACCACCACACACCTGTCCTCACCACCACACACCTGTCCTCACCACTACACACTTGTCCTTATCGTAACACACCTGTCCTCATCACCACACACTTTTCCCCACCACCACACACCTGTCTTGTCCTCATCATCATACGTCTGTCCTCACCATCACACACCTGTCCTCACCACACACCTGTCCTGTCCTCATCACCACCACTCACTTGTCCTGCCTTCACTACCACACGCCTGTCCTCACCATCACACACCTGTCCTGTCCGTACCACTCCACACCTTCCCTGTCCTCACCACATACCACCACACACATTTCCTCACCACCACACAACACCCGTCATCATCAATTACCACTGATCCCCACCAGCCAATTAGCCCTCATTAGCTTTCATATAAACAGCCATACCCTCCAGCTCGGAACCACTCATGTCTGCTCTCTATCACCACTCATGTCTGCTCTATAACGCCTCTCATGTCTGCTGTATATCGCCACTCATGTCTGCTCTCTGTTGCCACTCATGTCTGCTCTCTATCGCCACTCATGTCTGCTCTCTATCACCACTCATGTCTGCTCTATATCGCCATTCATGTCTGCTTTATATCGCCATTCATGTCTGCTATCACCACTCATGTCTGCTCTATATCGCCACTCATGTCTGCTCTATATTTCCTCTCATGTCTGCACTATATTTGCCTCTCGTCTGCTCCCACGCACACGCCTCGCCGAGCAATATCTGTCACATCAAACCTGGCTCAATTTAGCTTTCCGGCCAGGTAAAAGAGACAAAGAGAGAGAGAGAGAGATGGGGGGACGGGGAGAGAAAATTAAATTCAGTATAAAAGTTTTTCTAGTTAACTTTCCTAACTAAATACGAGTTACCATGGCGACATCACATAATTCTGTTGTACCCTGTTATTAAGCAGACTCCTTTCTTCATAATTAGGTTTATATCTATCTTTCATTCACTTTTTTTAACAATAACCCATCTACTCCCTTCCTGTGTTAGGGATGTGTTCTGAGTGGCATAGAAGGCTTCGTAGCACCGTTTATTAAGCGATTTGTTTTGCACCTTGACATTCTTTGATATGTTGTGTCTTTAAAATACTGACATAGTTTACATCAGCAACATGCAAGACGAGAATGAGACACAATATGCAGGATAAATCGCTAAGGATGAGGTGTTTCGAAATCTTAAAAGCCTCCCAGAATTCGACGTTTGTGTATCCTTAGCCTTATGAAGAAGACGAAGCATTTGATATAGCTTTCCTGCCACTTCCAGACAATTTCATTCAGGTTTGAGGCGACGTTTTGCAGTGAAGGGGTTAATGAGGGATTTATCTGTTCCTCCCAATTAGCAAAATGTCTCTAGATTCGAGTTAGATCTTTAGGTCGTAGCAAGAATAGCGAGAAAAGGGCGTCATCGCAAGGAAGTGGTTGTAATCAATAAAAATAATCATTTGCCTTAACTAATGACAGACTATTATATATGATCCAGGTATACAAAATCTTCAGAGGATATGGCCAGATAGCATTCAAAAAATTACAATATTCTCGAGTATCTGATGTAATGGTTTTAAACTTGCTCGGAAACATTTACATTTGCCGAAAGTTAAGGATTTCTTCTTCACTAGAGTTGTAAATATTCGGAAACTACTTGCCTTCCGGGGTAGTAAACTGTGATGGTACATTGCTATGCTCTCTTTTTCTTAGCCTGGCCCAGATTTTCGTCCTGTTGCAGCTTATTTCACTTAAGTCGATTTAGGGAGAAGATAATACTACTGCTCGAAATCCCTTCCATAGCAATTCTTCCTGACTAGCATCATATTTCAGTGTTCATCTACATTTAAAGCCCAACATTGAAGATACGAAAATAGCAATTATAAGCCAAGTTAGAGTAAAAGCGTAATGTTATCTTGAAGTCGCCTGGATAAATTTTTGACAGCTTAAAATACGATTTGTAATTATTCTTATATATTTCAATGACATTTGTTTTTTTCACGTTCTGTGGTGATACGTCTATACTTTTCCATGTTGACTATGACTGGAGGGATAGGAGGGTGGGGAGAGGCTCCATACTTAGCTATCCTTGTCTTACATCCGGAGAAGGGAGAGTTTACTTTTTACTGTGACAATCAGCCTCGGGGAAAAAACAGCATTTGTTTGCTGTTTGTTTTCTTTTGCATTCCTGTGGGCCTACATACCCAGTCCTTCACAGTGCCGACACACCTTCCCAAATCTTCATTCATAATACCTGCCAGCCTACCTACCTGCCCACTCCCTCATGCTATTTACCCACCAACTCTTTCTTTCATGCTGAGTATCTTATCCACTCCTTCATGCTATCTACTTTCCAACCTATTCGCTCATACTCCCTGTCTGTCTACATACTTACTCCCTCATACTATCTGCCTACCAGCCTACTCCCTCATACTCCCTACCTACCTACTTACTCACTCCCTCATACTCCCTGCCTACCTACTTACTCCCTAGTACTTCCTACCTACTCACCCCCTCATACTTCCTACCTACTGACTCCCTCATACTACTTACCTTCTTTGTGAGTAACATTGCACTCTACTGTTAGTCTATTGTTACAACTCAGCATTCATGATGGAGAGATGGTAATTTTAGGCCAAGTAATAACAGTATAGCCCCGTATTTTATCGACTCACCCTTTCACCCTCAGGATCGCCTTACTGAGCATCTCGAGCCTGTGCATGGTGTTCACGTTCGTGCTGATGGGGTTGGTGTACCACTACCGCAGCGTCAAGGTCTTCCGCCTCGCCTCACCCACCTTCCTGTGCATCTGCCTCATCGGGTGTGCCATCATGTACCTCGAGGTGAGTGGCAGGTGTTCTGTGTTCGTGGCTAGGTGTCTGACGTGTAGTGTTCATCCTCAGGTATCAAGTAATTATAGTGGTGTGAGATGTTCGTGGTCAGGTGTTTAAAGTGCAGTGTTCATCCTCGGGTATCAGGTAATTATGATGGTCTGAGGTGTTCATGGTCAGGTGTGAGGTGTTCCTGGTGTGATACGGGGTATTCTTGGAAAAATGTGAGGTTTTCGAGGTTAGGTATGTTCTCTGTTTATGATCAGGTGCTCTTTATTCATGGTGAGATGCTAAGTGCTATTCCCATGGTGATATGCTAGGTGTTATTCCCATGGTGAGATACGATATGTCCAACGATATGTCCAACTGTATATTCATGGTACACTGTGACCATGAAATAGTTTACCACAGGCAATCATACCTTCGCAAAATAAAGGCTTGGACAATATAATAAAAATCTTGCCATCGTATCATCATCCTAGCCTAGTTTTCCACCTTAAGATGAGCAGTTAATCCACTGAACCGTAGTACAGGGTAAATATAGTACTTTGCAGAGTCTCATTACCATCATTGAATGTCAGTATGAACGTCTCTCCTGTTTCCCCTGCGGTACCCATTATCAGCCATTTGCCTTGGTGCCACAACCAGGTTCAGGTAATGGAATCGAAGGTCAGCGGAGACTTAGTCAACTTTCACTTTATCCACCTCATAAACTCGTCTTCTTGAGGCTCATAACACCTCGTTCTTACCACTTTATTTCTGTATAATACTCACTAATATTTCCTTGTATGTCACCTATGCATTGCCTGTCGAAATACGATGAATTTAAACAACATACAAGAGAGTGGCCGGGTGTAGTTTGCAATATAGATAGCCTGGGAAGAGGTAGACCTTCTAGAGAGCTTCCTACGTCGACAAGAATAACGGCCTCAGTCTCAAGAGTGCAGCCTCTACTCGACCTTAGACTGATCATTCTGATTTTAAGGACTGTTTTAACGTTAGGGCCTCGGAGCACGGCAACTCTTACGAATAAAAATCTAAATGCTTTCTGGTATTCTCACGAAGTTTTCACTCTTTATTCCCGTACTTGATAATCCCCCAAACATGACATATTATTACTGTAAGCAAGAAAATGCCGTACAAGATTCATTATCTGGCGAATCTGGTTCTTCAGTGGACACAGCGCCACTTTTGTTGGACAGTGACGTATTATATCTACACCCTGTAAACTTTGATGGTAATTTGGGAGTGCTCGTACCACTATTTTTTTTTTTTTTTAATCCTGTTTAGGATGGATATATTGTAATATCCATTGGAAACATCTGTTAATACAGGGAAGTTCAGGACAATTTTTGGGACTTCTTTCTTGTTTCACTGAGAAGGTATAAAAGATGTGCGTTCACCAGAGACCCTGTAATAAAGAGAGACAGAGTAATTTCTGCCACTGTTGTGAATTTATCTGTACAAATGTTCTCTTACTATTCCATTTCGTTTCCATCACAGAGGGTCATGCGTCAAATTCTGTCTGATGCGTCATACCAACGGGAATTAGCTGTCCTTAGCGTCAGAGAAGCATACTAAGCCTCACTGAGCTAGGAGTGTTAGATAGCGGAGGAAAGTGAGCAGCAGAGAAAGTGAAGCAGTACACACTGTTAGCTGCTATGGCTTTGTGACTAATGCAGATCGGGTAGTAGTAATGTTCACTTACCTTAGCTTGGCGGACATATTGGTCTTTTTACAGTTTATTTTCGAAGCTCAGTGACACAATGTTGCCAAACTAACGGCACTACATCCATTCCTTAACACTGCTTCGTGACTTGTACAATAGCCTAACGAAAATCCCTAGCTAATCCTCAACATTCAAGAATTAGAGATGTCAATTTTAGGCCAAATTAAAGTAGAAAGGGTAGACCTGACTGGTGGAAGAAACGCCACAATAATAGTAGACGTTGTCCCATTATTGGATATACGGTCTACGGTATTCAATTATGCCGTTGGGGAAGATAAACAGTATTGTGTTGGAGTGTCAGTGTTGGTAGAATATAACTTTGGCGGCTTAAATGTCATTATTAATATTAAGAGAATAGGTTATGTGGAATAAAGAGTACTGATCGGAAAGAGAAAAAGAAATAAGGATGAAGAAGTTGGCAAGAAGAGGAAAGGTGGTACTGTGATGATAGTGAAGTTTATAGTTTTATTTATTAAATTTCTTCAGCCCAGTAGTTTTACTCGTATATTATGCTTTTGCTCTGCCAGACGATTGTACTCAGCTTAGGAGGACACCGAAATACTGAAACGTTAATAAAGGCTCTCAATTTACTAATGCACTGAAGAAAATCGCATGGAGGTAGCAAGACTAGCGTAGAAAAAAAAATCATCTTAGTGGAAGCATCTCCGCCTCCACCACACTGCTGCCTTTCCTTTGCTTCGTCACCACAGAGTCCTATTTACAGTGCGTCATGAAATTCTAAGACCTACCCACACACTCTCTTGTCACGTCTCTGTTTCATCACCATCTCTTTGCCTCACCACTCTTTGTACTTTTTGTTTCACCGCCAGTTCTTGTGCCTGTTCTTTTTTCTTTGCCATAGACTTCTTTGCTTCACCATCATTTTCATACCTCACGAAGTCTCCCATACACCATGATTTCTTTGTCACACTGCGTCTCCGTTTGTCCACCCCAGCCTCACCAACACCTTAACCTCACCACGAACTCCTACATCAAAGCCTTCCTTTCGTAACGCCACTCCTGCCTTACCACCACCCCTGTTTCACCAGCACCCTGCCTCACCACTCCTGCTTCAGAACCACCCTAACACCATTCCTGCCTTATCACCACCCTGTCTCACCACCCCTGCCTCAAAACTGTCTTAACACCACTCGTGCCTCACCACCTACACCCCTATCTCACCAGCACCCTGCCTCACCATCCCTGCCTCAAAACACCACTCCTGCCTCACCGCCCCTTCCACAAAATCACCCTGCCTCAATACCACTTCTGCCTTACCGCCACCCCTGCCTCAAGTATGACCTATCTCACACCACCACCCCTTCCTCATTACTACCCCTGCCTCACCACTACCTGCCTGATCACCACCACTCTTGCCTCAACACCGCCCCTCCCTCAGCACCGCCCTGCCTCACCATGACCCCTTCCTCACCACTACCTTCCTCACCACCAACCCCTGCTTCAGCATCACCCCTCCCTCGCCACCACTCTGTCTCACTACCTCCCCTACTTCAACACTACCTGCCTCACAACCACCCATGCCTCACCACCACCCATGCCTCACCACCACGTCTGCCTCGCCACCACCCCTGCCTCAACACTTCCTGCCTCGCCATCACACTACCACATACCACCCTACCACACACCACAGTGCCACACCACCATCCCTGCCTCAACACCACCCTGCTCACCACCCCTGCCTCATCACCATCCCTGCTTCAACATCACCCTGCCTCACCACCACCCCTGCCTCACCACCACCCCTGCCTCACCACTCCTATTTTTTCCCCTCAACCCTATATATATATTTTTCTCCCTCAATATCGTGGGCCTATTTTTCGTTGGCCATTGGATTGTGTTTGTTGAGTAAGGAAGACGTAGGTCACACCCTCCTCTCTTTATTTACCCCTCCTTCACCCCATCCTTCCCTCCTTCATCAGTTCCTCCTTCCCTTACCTCTCCTTCACTCCTCCCCTCCTTCATCTCTCCTTCTTTCCTTCCTTTACCTGTCCCTCCCTCCTTCCTTCACCATTCCTACTTAACCCTTCTTCACATCCTTTACCCATTCCTTCCCTCCTCCACGGGTCCCTCCTTCCCTCACCTCCCCCTCACTCTTTCCTGCCTCCTTCATCTTTCCTTCCTTCCTTTACCTGTCAATCCTCCCTTCCTTCACAGCTCTTTCCATTTCTTTTACCCTCTCATTTGTTTACTGTCGCAGCATCTTTCCATCACCGACTTCTTCACTCTTCCGTGTGCTTTCTCCATCGGCCATATATTTCACTCCTTTCTTTGCTATTTTCACTCATATGGTGCTGGAGAGAGAGAGAGAGAGAGAGAGACGCCTTCACGCGCTGACACCGATATACCCGGAGAGATCCATGACCTAGATTTACAAACGTCCCTCAACTCCCTTCCTGACCCCTGAATGAAGGATGGTGGACAGCAGAAGAAGGGGAAATTCAGCCTGCACTCCACCGGGTTCACGTCCTGATGAATCCAGGACCAATATAATAACAGAAACTCTCATATCATCCCCTTTCGTTTGCTTCCTCCTTTAATCATTTGCCTCTTATTAGTTTCCCTTTCTTTCCGTATTTTTCCATTACCTACCTCTTCCATTCTCTTTCCACCATATCTCTAAGGTCCTTTTCCATTGCGGGTATTTTGCCATTTTCTTTCTTTTCTAGCTACTTTTTTTCCTTGAGTGTCCTTCTTTCCTCTGTTCCTTTTTTCATACCTCTTACTTTTTTTTGTTTTCATATTCTTTACATTCCCTCTTCTTTCCCTCCCACACCCTCTTCTTCCCCTCTCAATCCCTCTTCTCTCCCTCCCACTCCCTTTTCTTTCCTTCCTCTCTCTCCCATTCCTTCTTTTTCCCTCCCACTTCCTCTTCATTTTCTTCCGCTCCCTCCTCTTTCCCTTCCACTCCATCTACCCTCCCTACCCCTCCCTTTCTTTCCCATTTCCTTTCTTTTTTGTTTACCTTCCCTATATTTTTCTGATCCATCCTGTTTCCCTTTCGTTCCTCATTCATTCCCTCCCCTTACTTCATTTCCCATTCCTCTCCCACTTTTTTCTTTCTCTTCTCAATTTTCACGTCCCTTGCTCTTCTTTTTCTTCTCCTCCTTACTTTTTCCTTCCCTTTTCCTTTTATCTGATTCTTATGCTGTCGTCTCTCCTCCTTTTTCAGTTTCTTCCTATCCCTGTCTAGTTCCTCCACACAGCTTATTTCCTTTCTTACCTCTTCCTTTGCCTTACTGTTTCCTCTCTCACCTTCCTTCCTTCCTCTCCCCCTTACCTTTCCTTCTTTCTTCCTTTCCCTCCTTCCTTCTCTTCCCTTCCCTCACCCTTTCTCTCCCTCCTATGTTTTCACTCTTCCCCTTCCTCTCCTTCCCTTCTCCCCCTCCCGTTCCTTTCCCCCTTCCTTCTCTCCCTCCTTCCATTCCTTTCTCAGTCCTTTCCCTCCTTTCTCCCTTTTCCTCCCTCCCTCCATTCTTTCTCTCCCTCCCCCTTCCTTTCTCTCCTTCCTTCCCTTCCCTCCCTCTATCGTTTTCCTCCCTCTTCTTATCCACCATCCCTCCTTCACTTCCGCCCTTCCTTCCGTTCCTTCTCTCCTTCCGTTCCTTCTCTCCTTCCTTTCCTTTCCTCATTCTTGTCCCTCCTTCCCTGTTTCTATTCCTCCGTCCTTCCTCTCCCTTCATCTTTCTACTCCTTCCCTCCATTCTTTCAGTTCCTCATTTCTTTCCCTCCCTCCTTCCTTCCTTTTCTTCCTTCATCTCCCTCGACCCTTTACTTTCCGTCCCTCGTTCCTTTGCCTCACCTTTCCTTCTCTTTCCTTACCTCTTTCCTCCCTCCCCCCTCGCCTTCCTTCCTCACCCTTTCTCCTTCAGTTACCTTTTTGCGTCGCTTTCCTTCCTCTTTCCTTTCCTTCGCTTCACCTTCCCCTTTCCTTGCCCCCTCTCTCTTTAATAATTTCTTTGCTTCCTTCCTCTCCCTTCCTCCTTCCCATCCTCCTTCCCATCCTCACTTCCCTTCCTCCTTCCATCTTTCACTTCCCTTCTTCCTTCTCTCCTTCACTTCCCTTCCTCCTTAACTTCCCTTCCTTTCCTCCTTGCCTCCTTCCCTTCCCTTCCTCCTTCCCTCCGTCTCTTCCTTCGTTCCCTTCCCTTCACTTCTCTTCCTCCTTCCCTTCCCTTCACTTCTCTTCCTCCTTCCCTTCCTTTTATCATCCAGTGCTTTTCAAATTGTTTTCCTTCCTTCTCCTTCCCCCTTCATCTTGTTCGATCATACTTCCATTCTCTCTCTCTCTCTCTCTCTCTCTCTCTCTCTCTCTCTCTCTCTCTCTCTCTCTCTCTCTCTCTCTCATCGCATTTCCTCGATCACCTCCACTTCTCTCCATCCTTTGTGAATTTGTCTTTCATATCTGGCTTCCTGGAATTCCTTTTACCTTTGTGTTTCCTGGTATATTATCGTGTCTGTATTTTCTCTCTCTTGCTTCATTTTCCTTACCTCGTCTTCCGTTTCTCCTTTCTGTCATCGATTTTCCTATTTTCCCAAGTTTTCCCCACTCTTCCCCGGTTGGCCATTTTCTCATTTGTTATTCTCCATTTTCTTTTGAATCCCATATTCTGTTGTTATGTTTGTCCTCCTGTCCTTCCTCTTATCGCTTTATTTTACTTTATATATTTTTTATTTCTCACGTCTTTCGTTGCTCCTCCCTTCCTTCATTTTTCCCATCATTCATTACTTCTTTCTTTATTCATTATTCTTATGTCTATTCGCTGTTCGTTTTCTCCAACAGTTTTCTTCGCTTCTTTTTAAATCTTCTCTCGTCCTCCACCTTTTACCTTTTCCCCTCTTCGTGTAATACCGGGCCCTGAGAAACACACCTCCTTATAATGCTGTTGCATGAAGGGTTGCAAGGATGAAGAGTGCAAGGGCAGTTCATCTTTTTTGCAACTGGGGTGATACAGCGACCAAGGAGTAGAGGTGATGTAGGTGGCTTATAATTACCTGGCTGAAATGGGCCCCTCTCTCAATTAATTAGGTTGTAGATGCATGAAATTCGATGGGCCTTAGTTATGAGGGTCTCCTTGGTTACTAGTTAAACCGACCCCTTCAGTCTAACTACACTTCGTCAACTGAAGTGAAAGTGGTTCACGGTCTTAGGTTGAAATGAATGTATTATAATTATCCAGATCTGGGTTCGATCCTACGGAAGTGTGGTAAGTTTTCGAGCATCGAATAATTATAACCGAGGCAGAACCATCAGTAATTCTTTGAAAATCCTATTGCCAAAAAAATTAGTAAAAGTTGACAAAAATAAAACAGAGTGCAATAAATCCTACATCTCCGTACCACTCCTCTTGATCCCTGTTTATTTTCCTCTGTCATATCCTGTTTCCTCTCCTTCCTGTCTGTCCCTTCCTGTCTCTTCCTGTCTACTGCTGTTTAACTTGTCATTTTTCCTTGCCTTCTCCTCTCCCTGTGTTTCCTCCCTTCTCTGCCTTCCTTTTTTTTTCACCATTGTTTCTCTCTTTATACTCTAGACTTCCTTTCTCCTCTCCCTACCTTCTTTCTTCCTTTCTCATTGTGTCCTTGCTTACTCTTCATTCCCTCATGCTATCTCTATCATTCTATCCTTCCTCCTGCTCCATCAGCCTCCATATTGCTCCCTGTCACATTTCTTTGTCTCTTTCTCTCCCCCGCCACATGTCCCCGCATTTTCCCTGAATGTTGGGCTTATTCGTTCCCAATTTTCCGTTCCCCTGTTTCCTTTCCTCCTTTTTGTGCTTTTCGTCTGTCTGCCTACCTGCCTGTCTCTCCGCCTGTCTACCTGCCTGCCTTACTGCCTGTCTTCCTCTCGTCCTACCCGTCTGCTTCCCCCCTGCCTGTCTGCCTCTCTATTTGTTTTTCCCCTTGCCTGTCTGCCTCTCTGTTTGCTTCTCCATCTGTCTGTCTGCCTGTTCCCTGCCTGCTTATTCCTCCCTCTGCGTGTTTACCTCTAAGTCTGCCTGCCTGCCTGTCCCTCTGTCTGCCTGCTTCTCCTCCTTCCTGCTTGCCTTCCCAGCTCCTTCCCAGCCTTTACTCTTGCCTACTTATCTGTCTGTCCACCTCTCTGCCTACCTTTCCAGCTGCCTGCCTACCCATTTCCAAACCTGCCTGTTTGTCTGCTTCTCTGCCTGCCTGCCTCTCTGCCTGCCCGCCTTCCTTCCTCTCTTCCTGCCTGCCTTTCTGCCTGCCCGCCTTCCTTCCTCTGTTCCTGCCTGCTTCTCTGCTTGCCTGTCTTCCTTCCTTTCTTCCTGCTTGCCTCTCTGCCTGCCCGCCTTCCTTCCTCTCTTCCTGCCTGCCTTTCTTCCTGCCTGCCTTCCTTCCTCTCTTCCTGCCTGCCTCTCTGCCTGCCTGCCCGCCTTCCTTTCTGTCTCCCTCCCTGCCTGCCCCTGTTGGGTGGACGAGGGTGGGGCGGGGCAGTGAGAAGCCTGGACTTACTGAGGGCGGCAACTGAATACTGATCCCGCCCCACCCCGCCACGCATACTGAGCAGGCAGGCAGACAGGCAGGAAGAGGACAAGCAGGGAGGCACGGAAAGAGGAGACAGGGAGGTTGAATGGAAGGGTAGGTACGCAGGGAGGAGACAGGAGGACAGGTAGGTGGTAGCAAGAAGATAGGGAAGTGGGGAGATAGGGAGGGGATAGGCAAGCAGGGGCAGGGAGGTAGGGAGGAAGGGAGGTAGGAAGCCAGGGAGGTTGTGAGTCAGGGAGATAGGGAAGCAGGGAGATGTGGAACAGGGAGACGGGAGGTAGGGAGGCAAGAAGATAGGGAGACAGGCAGGCAGGGAGATATGGAAGCAGAGAAACAGGAAGGCAAAGAGGTAGGGAGGCAGAGAGGCAGAGAAGGATGGAGGTATGAAGGAATAGATACATTAAAGCATGGAGAAAGGTAGGGAGATAAGGAGGCAAGAAGAAAAGGAGACTTGCAGGCAGGGACAGGGAAGGCAGGGATACAAGGTGAGAGGCAGGGAGGAAGAACAGAAGGGCGTGTGAGAGGTAGGCAACTTAACAAGAGAGCTGTGAGGTGAGAGAGGTAGACGAGGTAGACAGAAGAAGAGTACAAAGAGTACTGAGGAAAGCAAACAGCAACAGACCTGTTGGTCATTTCATGGTTGTTAGTTATACTTTAGGGATAATTATAACTAACAGTACTATTCTATAAGTTAAAAGACAAGGACAGAAGAGCCGGAAAGCTCCCTCATCCCCCACGCACCAAAACCTCCAGCCAAAGCTGGCAGGAAATAGCGGAAAGGACCACCATGCAACACAGAATAGCTGTCATGAAAATTCCTAGGAAAGCGGGAAAAGAAACCATATTCAACACTATCTACCTGAAAAGGAGAGTAACATGATATCAACAGTATTGATCAATTGTTCTGCGGTTGTGTCCTCCAAGCTTTGAACTGTAAAGAAACAAGAAAAACCTATTATATACCGTATGCATATCACAGAAATATATTACTCTGCAGGGATATACATAGCTGGGAGTTAGAAGATAGATATTTATCCAAACAATTTTTAAAGATTAACACTGAATCACGGTTTACTATAAAGAAGCGCAGTTTTTTTTTTTTTCCATAAAATTATAACTTTTGAAAAAGAAACACTTAGTTCTATGTGACTGGGATCGTTTGCTATTTGCTTTATGATCATTACCTCTAGTACATTGTGACCGATCCATTGTGAAATATTTACCGATAGTCTTATTATCGTATCCTTAAAATGTCTTGAACACTTGAATTAAATCTCACTGTAACCTGCGACTAGTTAAGGTAAAGAGATTCACAGGAGAAAGAGGTAGTGAAGAGGGAGACAAATGAGGAAGAGAGAAAAGCGGAGAGGAGAAAGACAAATGAAGAGGAAACAGGGACAGACAGAAGGTGGACGCGGAAGAATGAGAGAGAGGTGGAGGAGAGGTAGACAGGAGTGGGAGGGAGATGTAGAAAGGAGGTAGAGAAAGGAGGAGAAGAAAGAAACAGACAGGAGGGAGACAAAAGGGGAGGAGAGAGAGGTAACAATGAGGTAGACGGAGAGGAGGGAAGAGAGGTAATGAGGCAATAAAAAAATAATGAGGAGTGGATGACAGAGAGAGTAGGCGAGGTGACAAAGTAGAGAAAGAGAGAGAGAGAGAGAGAGAGAGAGAGAGAA
>JAGKTI010010352.1:0-13495 GCA_018397915.1 Birgus latro
ATGTCATCCGAACGTCTGAGCCTCATAAGCTTATGACAACCAAAGCTGTCATCAGTACGTGAAAGGGTTAAGAGTCTCCATATTGGGATTGGCCATGGTATAGCTGGTTTTCTATGGACTGGAAGCAAAACCAAGTACCAAAAACAGCTGATAACTTTTCAACAGTTGCTGGAAACTGTTTGCAAAAAGAAATGTAAGATATGTAATAAGAATTATGACACTGTGAGAGTCCCATCTTGGACTTTGTATTTACTTGTAGCTGAATGTTTCCTGCCCAAGAGTGATTATTGTGTGGCTAATTAGGCTGCAAAGCTTGCAGCCATACTTCACTCTCATGGTAGTATCTTTCATGGTTGGTGGAAATCACCCATTGAATAGTCAGTGGAAAATGTAATTCATTCAGTAAAGTTTATACTGAAATAATGAATGTTTGCATAGCCTGTTTCTCTGAGCGTATTGTATGATAGGTCCCTTAATTTTGTACTTTTGGTTTCCTCTTTTCCTAGATTCTCTCACCCCCTCTTTCAGGTGGGAAATGGGCTGGGATGAATTGGCAGTGATCATCAACACCAGCTTGCCATACTATTGCATCTGCTTCTCTTTTTCCAGAGGGACTGCAACCTAAGTGATTCCTTTTGCAATTTGGTTGACTTAGATGACTTAGAGAGAATTGCTGAGAGGGAGCTAAAGAAAAACCATGGTGAAAAATGGAATTTGAAAGAAAAAGATGGAGACAAAGCTAACCAGGAAGAAAATGAATTTGGTATTAAGAAGAATCATATTAGAGAGCATAAGGAAACAAATGTTGATAACATTCTATCTAACTCACTTGGAGCAACAACACTGGAAGCCCTCGATGCTATGGACCTCTCTGATGGCATGAATGTCCCTTCACCACATGATGCTGGAGTACAAAAAGAAGTATCCAATATGCAACCCATGGAGGAATTCAGCTCATCTAAGAGTGGCCAGCCATTAGAATCTCATGTGGATAGTAATGTACGCCGATCCAGGAGACTGATAGATAAACAGTTACTAACGGGAAGTTTGGATGGAGAGCAAAGTATAAGGCATAGCTTGCAAAATGCAGGCACTCTGAGCAGTTCTGAAAGTCACAAAATGCCCTCAGCTAGTAGCTCAAGCAATAGAAACCTGGAAAGCCATAAATCACCCTCTGAACTAGCAATTCGTCATGAAAATCAAGATAACACTTCAGATGAGAAATGGACTTCTGCCAGCACTTCTGGGAGCATCAGCATATCTTGTCAAAAAATTAAAGCGGTAAACCCTAGAACCAAGTTTTATGATGGTCATTTGACACAGAAGGATGCTAACAATCACTGTGAGAATGGAAGGTTAAAGGAAGGTAGAGATCAACCAAAGTTAGATGTAAACATGAAAAGAAAACTTGGAGATGATAAAGTTCATGACAGTAATACAGACAAATGCAGAAAGCAAAGTAGTAAAGCAAAAGTTGCTAGTGATGCATTCACATATAAATGTAAGAGAAAAATTTCTCCCTGTTCCGATAAGGAAAATTTGAGTGGAAAGCACAATAAACGAAGAAGACATCATTTGTGGAGTGAACTTGGAACCGCTCCTAGTCAGACACCACTCCATGAAAAGGCTAAATCAGGTCAGTATACTGCAGCAGAGAAAAGGAGCCACTCACCAGTCACTGATGTGGATTCTCCTGTTTTGGAAACTGAGAAAGTTCCCAAAGTTAAGAACACAACTAGCAAATCTCATAGCAAGTCAGTAAAGGATGGTGAACATCAGAAGGAAGATCATAAAATTCAAGGAAAGAGGAATGAAGATGATGCTAAGAATATCACTGTGAAGGCTGAAGAGATTAAGTCAGGAACTAAGATTATTGGTTCTCATATGGTAAGCAAGGATGCATCACACAGCAGCCTTGGTGCTCTTCTAACTGCTGCATCGGCGTATAAAACCAAGCCGTCTCAGAAAAACTCTAAGTCACATGACTGTCCAGTGAAGTGCATCCAAATCACATCACCTGACCACACAATCAAACTACATCACCTTTCTTCGAGTCACACTGGCAATGTAACACATGACCTCACCACAAAGTCGGCCCACAATACCACCCAGTCACCTCACACCACAGCCAGTGAAAGTCATAGCTTCTTGTCCAGCCAAGAGAAACTTGAGTTATCTTCCTGGGGTCTTCCTGAGTCTGTGCTGGAGGTAAGTTATTGTTGTCCTGAAGCTGAGGAAAAGAAATATAAGTACAGTACACTAAAGTTTTGCCCAGAGAGTTTTACTTTTTGAGTGGCCTAAGAGTACAGTTGAAAGGTTTGAAGGAACATATAGTGCATTAATGTTAAATATCCTGTAACTTTATTGCACTTTACATAGGTGCAATGATGAATGAAGTTATAGATCTTTCGAACAGTGCAGGTATGGTAATATACAATACCATTCAGTGGTATCTAGTAAGTTATTGCTGACCATATTAGCTCAACTCCAACATTGACTTTAATAACTCCATCACTATGAGAGTTCTTCCAAGACAAAAAGGATTCATTTCATGGTTACCAGAAGATGAAAAGGTCATTGTTATTTGAGAAAGAGGATAACACAGGTGGAGATAAATATCTTAATTTGTCTTATAGTTTTGACTTCATGGAAATCATCATCCGTGGATTTTAAAAAAAAAGATAATCATAGCATAGTTTAAAGCTGTAGGGTAAAAATTACATTCCAAGGTACAATTTAAATGATATGGGTACAGCTGTTGCAATATTATTGAACTCAGGATTTCTGTAAAGTTGATAGAGTAGAGTGTTCTTAAATCTGAAATGCTACCACTGTCAAGAATTCTCAAACCTTTTAAGTTTTGCTTTAGTTTGCAGGTTCAAACGTACAGAAATGACAATGATTAGGTGGATGTGCAGTGCGTCCCTGCGTGCAAGGCCTGGGGGGGCTGGGCTTACGATAGAAGAGTTGAGAGGTAGGATGGGACTGGAGTGTATTGGTGTTGTGATGAGGAGAGGCAGGCTGAGGTGGTTTGGACATGTGGAGAGGATGGGAGAGGATAATTGGGTACAGAGGGTGAGAGGTGTTAATATTGGGGGAGGGGTTGGGAGGGGTAGACCGAGAAAGACATGGGATGAGGTCATTAAATGTGACTTAAGGGTTAAGGGACTGAATAGGGAGGCTGCCAGAGATCGAGCAGCATGGAGAGCCGCCATTAGGTGACCAAGGCCGACACATGCAAGCATGTTGGAGCCTTCAAAAATGAGCGATGAGCGATTTAGTATTGCATGATGTACGAATCTTAGCCAGTGGTAACTTGCAGTGATGACATGCAAGCTGACCAGGAAGTCCGTCTCCACAGTCATGATCATAAGAGTTTAGAATGTACTTTCAGTATACTGTATTGATAGTTTGGGCAAGTAAACAGTAAATGATTGAGGAACTAATGTTAGATGGCAGGCAGTTTTTAATCATGAATTAACCTGAATGAGCTTGAATGGATGTGAAGGCTGTGAGTGGGTCTGATTAACATGAATGGTTTGAGTTAGACTTGATTAGACTTTGCCATAAACTGACCTGAAATAACTTGACTTAGCTGAAATGATGTGATGGGCATTATTAAATCTGTAGTAGAACTGATAAGCTTGGATGGTCATAGCTGCAGAACACTTGTCTCATTTGTGTCATACACCAACCATTAACAAAACTCTCCTTTCTGCCCATGTCCAAATCATGGTACCTTCTATGCTTCTTTTCCCCTTCACATTCTTTTCTCTTTGTTCTGGGCAGATGTGGAAGCATGCATAGAAAAGTTTGAGAGGAATGATAGAGTGTTTTCAATTGGAGGTATTAAGGGAAAAATAGGGAATGTGAATGTGGATGGAGTACTTGGTGAGTGGGGGTGTGCCTGAAGAATTGGACAGTGCTCTAGTGGACATTTGTTTGGGGAGGGGCTTGGTGAGAGTCAGTACTCTTTAGGCACAAAATGATCCACAGGTATATGTGGCGAGTGATGAGAAGAGTGGGTGGTGAACTGAATCAATGGAAGGCAATGACTATGTGTGTGTGGATGAGACAGTGAGAATGTATGTATTGGATGCAAGAGCATACAGAGGTTGGGGGAGTGGACTTTTTGACCACCGCTCGGTGGTGGTGAAGTTCAAGGTACAAATGCTTTAGATGAATAGAAGAGAAGGACAGGAGGAAGTGGTCCATACAAGGGGGGTAGAAAGGTTGCAAGAGGGTGGAAAAAAGGCAGAACATAAAAGAGAAGTGGAGGAGCGATCGGGTCAGTATGATTTGGAGCAGATGGGAGAGGTGGAAGTGTGTGCAAGATATTCACAAGAAATCTGTGCAGCATGTGAGGAGGTGTGTGGGGTGAAGAGAAGGCAAAAGGGGGTGCAAGGAACAGCATGGTGGAATGAAGAGGAGAGACAAGCTGTGGCACACACAAAAAAAAGGAAGCATATAGTGAGTGGATGGGAAGCAGAGGCATGGAGGAAGTTGAGAGACGGAAGAGAGAGGTGAAAAGATTAGTAAGAGAGAGTAAGAAGGGAGTGGGTGTGGAATTTGGAAGGAATTTTGGTGTAAAGTGGAGGGAATGTAAGAAAATGTTCTTGAAGAAGGTAAAGAGAGTTAGACAGGGTGATAAAGAAGTTAGTAGGAGAGTGAAAGATAAAAATGGTAGATTGATAGTGGAAAAAATGGTAGATTGATAGAGGAGAAGGAAGAAAAAGTGAGAAGATGCAGAAAACAGTTTGAGGAATTGCTAAATATAGAGAATGAAAGTAATGTGACTATAAGTGGCCAGGGAATGGCTAGGAGAAGGAGTGAGGTGAGAAGGGAGGAAGAGATCAGTAGGATGGAAGTAGTGGAAGAAGTGCAGAAAGTCAAAATGGAGAAAGCCTCAGGCATTGATGGAGTGTGTGGTGAAATGCTGAAGCATGGGGGAGAGATAAAAGTAGGAGGAGGATGGAAGATATGCAGATTGGGGAAGGTAGAGTCCCAGTGGATTGGAAGTCAAGTATAATTTTTCTCCTGTACAAAGAAAAAGGAGGAAAAAGAAGTGTGTGGTAATCATTGGGTATCTGTCTTCATAGTGTAATAGGAAAAGTATGTGGTAGGACACTTATTGACAGAGTTAGGGAAATAACAGAGGAATTAGTTGAAGCGGAACATGGAGATTTTAGGAAGGGAAGAGGTTATGTAGATCAGATATTCATCCTTAGAGGAGAAGTTTCTAGATCAGGGAAAGAAGTTGTATATTGCCTTGAAGGTTTTGGAGAAGCATATGACAGGGTGGATAGGCAAGGAATGCGGAAAATATTAAGAATATGTGGAGTAAATGAACTGTTGAATGCCATTAAGAGTATGTTTGAGAGTGCTAAGGCTGCAGTGCATTTAGATGGTGAACTGAGTGACTCTTTCTCTCCGAATGTTGGATTCAAACAAGGATTTGTCATATCCCCATTGTTGTTCAATCTGTATATGAATGGGGTTATGAAAGAGATACAAGGTATGGCAGTGGATGTTGAAGTGGCCCTAATGAGAGAGGGTAGTGTTTGGAAACTTCCTGTTCTGTTGATTGCAGATGATGCTGTATTAAAAGAAAATGAAGGGAAACTGCAAGGCTTGGTGAATGAATTGGGAAGTGTTTGTAAGAAACAGAATCTAAAGATGATTGCAGGGAAGAGTAAAGTTATGGTCTTTGAGAAAAATCAAGTCACTGAATTCACAGTGAGGTTGGATGATGAGGAAATGGAAAATGTGAATGTATTCAAGTACATTACTTAGGTAGTGTGGCGAGTAATGATGGAAGTCTGGAGGATGGAGTGCTTGAAAGGGTACAACAGGGAAGAAGGGTTGCCGATTCTTTGAAAGCTGTGGTAAGGAGTAGGGAAGTGAGCATGGAAGTGAAAAAATCACTGCACACAGCATTTTGATGCCAACTCTAATGAATGGAAGTGATGCTTGGACTTTGTTGGAAGGACAAAAGTTAAGAGTGGAAGCAGTGGAAATGAGTTATTTATGAGGAGCATTTAGAGTTACATGGCGAGACAGACTGACAGATGAGGAAGTGAAGGAACATTGTGTGGATTTGGATGTGATAGCATAAGGAGAAATACACTTAGGTGGTTTGGCCATGTGGAGAAGAAGGAGAGAGAGAGACTAACAAGGAAAATGTATGTGAGTGAAATGGAGATGGGGGAGGGAGGGGGAGGCCAAGGATGAGATGAAGAGATGGAGTGGAGAGGTATTTGAGAGAGGGATGTGTGAGCTGAGGAGAGGCATGGAGGTGATTTGCTTGTGACTGCCCTTTACTGGATTAAGGTGTCTGGCAGTAGACAGGTACATAGTCTTTGCCAGTGGAGGCTTGTACATTAGACAGGAACACAATTGGCCCATTTTTGAAACTCTGTATTTCAGTCAGAAAAAGTAGTTGAATAAAACAGATTTAAGAGATATATTGTAGTTTAACATTGTGTGGTAGAGCAGACTTTTCCCACTTAATTTGTTTTCATTTGGTGGTAAGGCTTAGATCAGCTTTGGGTATTGTAATTCCTTGCAGTTGGGTGTAGTTTGGGGGAAACTTTGTGGTCAGTGGTTGGAAAAAGCTCAGTATTTCAGCTTGCCCACTGCAGTTTTTATTCACTGTGAGTGAGTGACTTATTTCTCTTGCACCCAGGTGTTTCACTGTGAAGCGCTTGCTTAGTGAAGGGTCAAAACAAAGATTTTGAAATAATTATTTAGCTCTGATATTTTCAAAATTCATATTAGTTAGTCATCATTAATTGAGTTTACCAGTTATCAGAATAGTGTTGCAGAATTCTCAGTGTCTCGCATTTCCCACAGAAGTATCAAGAGAGTGGGATCCAGACAATGTTTCCATGGCAGGCTGAATGCTTAAGTCAGCCAGGGGTTGTGGAGGGCAGGAACCTGGTCTACTCTGCTCCTACATCTGCAGGTCAGTACTAACATGTACAGTATTTATTACTGTATAGTACTGTACTGTGCTTTCTTAACCACCTTTGTCTGAATTGCATTAATTTTTCACGGATCTTTGGGTACTGCTCTTAATTCTGTCGCCACCTTCCGAAGGCATCTTATCGCCACAAACGCTGATCTGAGAAAATGTTTATTAAATTTCTGTCTTGGTGTGGTGCTTCCATTTGACATTCAAATACTTCTCACTATTGCCGTTCTTATTTCTCAGCCTCTTCCCCAACCATTCCCAGCTACTTCCCCAACCATTCCCAGCTTCTTCCCCAACCATTCCCAGCTGATCAGTGTTTGTGGCGATAAGACGCCTTCGGAAGGCGGCGCTTGAATTTAGAATGGCCTCTGTTTACAATTAGATGCAATGATCATACTAACATGTGTAGATCTTTTCTCCTTGTTCTCTTTACAGCAGCAAGATTCCACCACCAAGCATTGTTGAGATGGAGTTGCAGGGCTGTATGTCCTTGCTGCTTCCCTGGGTATCAATCATACAATCACCAGTGTTTTCTTTCATACGTTTCAGCAGCCTGTGAACATATTAAAAGGTCTATATAGTGCTGGGATTTTTTTTTTTCTTAGGTGGGGTGGGGGGGATGGTATAGCATAAAGTTGCATGGGTAGGATGGAGCCTGAGTTGAAGTGTTGAAATTTGTTTTTCATATTCATATGGTCTTTGGTTGGGGGTAGTTTTGTTTCTTGATGCAAGTGATCTGTATTTGTGCTCCCTGTGCAGCAGCATATTTTTATAAGACTGTTTTGTGCTTTTTCATACTTGGCAGCATATTTTTGTTAAGACTTTGTTTTTTGCTTTATCAAGTTTTTCCATGTATTTAGTTAAGATGGAGGCCCAGCATGGACTCATGTAAATCATAATTATTCTGATGAGCTAGTTGTAGGCTGTTTTCAAAGGTTTCAGCTGTCTGATTGATGCCTTATTGTTTTCAGGGCATCAAGTCTATGAGATGTCTTTGTGCATTTGATGCCCGTATCAGTGGATCTGGATCAAGTCCTGTAGTGTTGAGGTGTCTTTCCAGTTAGTGTTCTTGCTTAAAGAGAGACTTGAGGATTTGTTTGAGATTTATGCCTGTGTAGAATGAAGAGACTGTCAGTAGTAGTAGTAGTAGTAGTTGTTCCCTAGGCAGTCTGGCCGAACAGCCCTGAGTCCCTAAGGAAGGCCATGGCCAAGACCGGGCTTTCCCACAGAGCTCTCAAGGAGTGTAAGTTGTATTGTTGGCGTAGGTGATTGTGTGCAATGCAGTCTTCCATGATGTGCTTAATAGTATGGGGTGCTGTGTTACATCCTGGACAGGCGTCAGTGACGGAGTCATCCAGCCTCTTCTGATAACTCAAGAGGGCTAGATGATGCCCACATCTCAGCCTGCCCAGGTGGATCCTGTCCTCACGGGGGAGATAGCGTTCAGAAGGATGTATATCAGGAGGCCGTGCATGCAGCTGTGTGTTGTCTTTGAGTGACTGAATGGAATGGTGAGTGATTTGAGTATGAATGTGCTTCTGGAAGCTGGTCTGAGGCGGGCAGGGGGGAAGAGATGATAGTATTTGTGTATGATATCGTGTGCTGGGTGTTGTTTTGATGTTCCTTGGTATGTGTGGATGTGCTGCCATGTAGTGTAGTTGATGTTGTGGGTTTCTAGAGGCTTGCATAAAGAATTTGGGTGCCTCTCATATCTAGGTGATCCTTGACTTTGAGGACTTTGGTTTCTTGGTGTAGGTGGTCTGTGGGTGTAGTAGCTGTGCAGCCAGTGATTATTTTTAAGGCCTTGATTTGTATGGTCTGAAGAGTGTTATACAGTAAACCCTTGATAAGCCGAACTATATGGGGCTCTACCCTGGTTCAAATTACCGAATTTTCCGGTTTACCAAATTTTCACCCCCCAAAATTGCTAAATTACCAAATTATCACCCCCCAAAATTGCTAAGACAATACCTATTACTTGTCCTTTCAACACTAAATTAAAGAAGCATATATAAATAAATTAGTTATGACAAAAAACAATATAGTGCATTTAATATACATTTAACCCCTTCAGTGCTGGGTGTATTTTCATTTTGTTCTTGCTGCCACCAGACAATTGTAGTCAGTGTAGGTTGGATCTGTGGAAGTGCACGGGGTTGGTACAGCCTTCGTTAGCCCCTTCAGTATGTGAGTCCAGTCCTGAGTACCATAAAATCGGCTGGAGGAAGCGTAAATAAAGTAGAAATAGACGTCACAGTACTGAAGTGGTTAATTGGTAGGAAATCATTCACAGAGGCAGTACCGACTGTCGGTAACGTGTGTTGGAGATGGATTTTCACCCCCCCAAATTGCAATAACAATACTTATTACCTGTCTTCTTAACACTAAAGACTAAAGTAATGGAGCATATACAGTGTATAAGCTAATAAAGAAAGACAAAAAAGAAAGAATTCAGTGCACATAATTTGCCTTTCGTCAGAGGCAGAAGATCGTCGGCAGTTTGTTTTGTTTTGGAGACGGAGGTGGTGGAGTTCACACTTGAACGTAAATTCTAAAAAGTACCCAAAATTTATTTCACTCTATATTAAGAACTAAACTTAAATGTAATCACTATAATAGACTGCAGTGTAACACCTTTTGTTAGAAGCAGTAGATTCTTTGGCAGTTTGTTTTGTTTTGGAGACAGAGGTGGTTGAGTTCATACTGTAACGTAAATTCTAAACAGTACCCAGTATTTATTTCACTCTATATTAAGAACTGAACTTAAATGTAATCACTGTAATAGACTGCAGTGTAACACCTTTCGTTAGAAGCAGTAGATTCTTCGAAGTTCGGCAGTTTGTTTTGTTTTGGAGACGGAGTTGGTGGAGGTGGGTTAGTTCATACTTTAACGTAAATTCTAAACAGTACCCAGTATTTATTTCACTCTATATTAAGAACTAAACTTAAATGTAATCACTGTAATAGACTGCAATGTAACACTTTCAGTAATAATAGTACTGAACTTTAATCATGATCACTACACTGTCACACGCGCACATATTTTTTTTTTTAGCTTCATTCCTTTACGACTAGAGATGCCAGTATCACTTCTTTTAAGCTATGAACCTTCCATGGCAAGGCAGAAGGCAAAAGGAGAGCACTGTTCAGCACTAAATGACAGTAAGAATGGCATAACTACCATCTCCAAAAGCAAGCAGCAGACTGGCGCCACGAGTCCGCTTGGCGCCATTTCTCCCCCTACTTTCGCATTTCAGCCTACTTCATACGTGGTCTCGGCCTGAGTTCGGGTAACTGAAGATTCCAGCTTCTAAAAGTTCGGCTGTCGGTTGACTCGGTCGGTAGATGGGGGCGCCAACTATCTTCTCACTCAGTGTAGTGCCAGGTCTTTTACACTTAGTGACAAACCACATATTTTCCTGTAACTCAGAGAACCATTTACTGTGTTGGGTAATAACCATGTAAGTAAATAACACTGGCAGTTGTGTGGTTTAAGGCACTCAGGCTGGATGAAGTCAGTAAGGGTTTACGTCCAGTGGATGGTTGGCTTTACTTGTCACCTAATGCCTCCCACTAGCAGGCAGAGATGGTTATCCACACCTTAAATGATGGCTCTTAAGTAATCTGTCTGTGAGCACCTATGCTTTTGAGAGGGAAGAAGGGTAGATGATAGGTAGATTGCAGTCATTCCTTTTTGTTTGAGCCAGTGTTCTAGTGAGTGTAGGTATTGTTGGAGCTGGCCTGCTGCTTGTTGAGTTTTGGACTGTTGTGGAGTTATGGCTAGATCATCAGCGTAGGACAGTACTGTTACTGAAGGGAAGGGTTTGTTGGTTACGTCATGAAGGAAATGGTAAAAAAGTGAAGGTGAGAGAACATAGTCCTCTGGGACACCATTGGATTATATTCTGAATATTGAACTTTTGAACTTTGGTTTTTGAGAACAAAATAAGTACATGTTAAATGCAACTAACTGGTTTTTTACCCCTTGCACAGTAAATATGAACTGCGAGACACTCAAGGGAAAAATTCATCTGGTTCCATCACCCATGACTAGCTACTCTTAAATGACTGTACAATCCTTCTCAACTATCACACAGTTTTGATCATTTAGTAGATAGTATTACACATGATTACATGATCATCATCATCATCTGGACCTCCTTTCCCACCCTAGGACAGGATGAGGAGTAGCAAAGTCCAGACAGCCCAAGTTTGCCCAGTTCAATGGGCCACACTTCCGTTCACCCATCATTCAAACCCCTAGAATCCTTGCTCTATCTGATACGCCAAAAACATTCACCACATTCTGTAGCTTCACATAAACGTATCCGATAGATAGATTGATAGATTATACAGTGTAGTATATGGCACAGTACACTACAGGTACATTATCATCTAATTTGATAAAGGCTTTTGGGTTTTTACTTGAGTGAGGTGCTGGAGAGGAGTGCCTTTGTGCATGGGACACTGACATAGCTAGGTGGTTTTGCAGCCTGATTATGTAAATGCCCCTCAGTTCCCTCCTTATCCCCTGAAAGGGGAATAGTGGACTGCAGGTGGGGGGTAACTTGAGCCTGCTGTCTGTTGTGTTCACATTCAGATGAACCTGGGGTTGAATTTTTTAAATTTTATAACAAGATGAACAGGGGAAAGGGGAAAAATATAAAAAAACATACACCAGCTTACAGGTGTCCTCCATTCATTAAAAATCTGTAACAATTAGACTTGAACTGCTGTAGGCTTCAAGTTTGGTGGGAATCCAATCTGGAGAAGTGAGTTCTAAGGAGAAACAGTTTGGGGGAATAAATGAACCCTGATAGGCAGAAGTTTTGCGATTTGGCAGCGTGACAGTCCAGTCATGAGTGTTACCAGATCCCTGTGTAGCACAGGGTAGAGAGATGGCACAGTGGATTCAACTTTGTTTGAGCATTTGTCATAAAAGTGTCCATCCATCCATCCATCCATTATCCAATCCTATGTCGCCCTACAGAGGAACGTAGGAGCCCGGGGCTAGGCAAGTTGGTCCTGACATTTAAGATGAGAGTGTTTGTTAAACTATGCAATGGAGGCAACATCCCATCTTACTTGTAGGGGAGGTAGTTCATTTGTAATTGCTGGGTTCTTAATTATTCGTATAGCTTTGTTCTGCATTTTTTCCATTTGCTTTAGTGCAGCCTTTCCACATCCACTCCGCAAGGGTAAGCAATATTTGAGCTGAGGACACACACAACTTGACAATATTAGCTGACTGATCATCAGTGAAGAAGTTATTGATTCTGTACAATAATCCACGTTTCATTGATGTGGTTTTAGTAAGTGATCTGACATGGGAGATGTGACTGAGGATATTGTTAAGTGAAATACTGAGAATTTCAATACTGTTGGAGTTAGGAATATTGGTTGCATTGAAGGTAATATAAAAATCAAGCAATATCCATATATTAGCAAATTGTGTACATCTGTTTTTCCTAGCATTAAATGAGACAGTGTTCTTTTGTTCCCATTTCCTGATCTTAGATATGTCTTGATTTATGGATATTGCTGTATTGAGTTGAGTGTTAGAGATATCAAACTTTGTGAATGGGTGTTTAATTGTGCAGGAACTGTGAAGCACCGAGTTATTTGCATATGAGGGAATGCGATAATTGGTGATAGACAGCAGATCATTAATACTATTACATCTACTGCTTCTGCCTGAGTGAGTGAGTGTGGTGAGGAAGGTGGGTGGTTGTGTGAGGCTTACTGGTGTCCACTTCATTCACCTTCCTTTACGATGCTTTTAAAATCACCAGAGGACACACGTATTGGACAGGCTCACTGTACTTGTGCTTGTGTACTTGAGTTGGGTAACTGTTACTTCTCATTTATCATCCATGTCTGTTGTAATGATTCTGCTAATCACGATATGTCTTGTGCTGTGATAAAAGAATTTTTTATTTCTGATGATGCAAATATAGTTCTTAGGCCTAAGTAGGGTAAACTTGGAAAGGTATCTGGTTGTTGAATGCATGGATCAAAATCTGTGTTGTGAGATGGACAGAATGTGGAGGGGAGTTGTTCTATGGGAATAGTCTTTCTGTAACTTTTGAATGTATCCAGAGCAGTGGCATTGGTCTGTGTGATATTGGTCTGTGTTTTACCAGGGTTGAAAGTAGAGACAATGATTGCTTTCTTTGAGATGTTTGGCATTAGGGTGTGAATCGAAGAAAGCTTGAAAAGTTAAGTGTGAGTGATTATGGCTGTAGGGGTTTTGTGTTTTAAATGGATGTTTGAGTTCTGGTTCAGCCCTTCTGCATTGGAGTTATCTATCTATTGCCAGATGCCTTAATCCCATATGGGGTGACCACAAACAAATTGCCTCCATTTTGCTTTGCCCGCGCCATTTCCCTTGCCTGCTCCCACCTCACACCCCTGTCTCTCATATACCTCTCCACTCCATCCCTCCATCTCATCCTTGGCCTCACTCTCCCTCTCCCCCCTCCACCTCACTCACATACACTCTCCTTGTCAGTTTCTCATTCT
>JAGKTI010010352.1:18390-28693 GCA_018397915.1 Birgus latro
CTACTATTTCCCCCGGACTCGTACGTAATCAATCTACTCACTCTTTTTCTAAAATGTGTGTTGCACACAATCATGTCCATAGCCTCCCCAAACTCGAGTATTCTTTCCCCTTCCGCATTCCTCACACCATATGCACATCCTCCATGGACTCCTTCATAACCTTGAGCTGCTTCACCAACATGACCATTTAAATCCCCTCCCAGAACCACTACCTCATCATCACCCATACCACTTACTACACATATTAAATCATCCCAAAATCTATCCTTCTCTGCGTCATCCAATCCTACCTGCGGAGCATATGCTGATATGACTGAAACCATCACCCGTCCGATCAAAATTTTCACTACTATTATCCTATCACTTACTCTCATGACATTCATAACATACTCCACCCATTTCTCCGCAACCAACACACCCACACCCCCATATCCGTCAGTTCCCCCCTGCCAAAACAACTTATAGTAGCAATCCTTCCCAGCAATCTTTCTGGCTGATCCACCCCTGTACCGGACTTCCTGCAGACATGCCACATCCACCCACCTCCTACTAAATGCCTCAACAACTTCCCCTGCTCTTCCTCTCAAACTTCCCACTTTCCACGAACCCACCCTAAACCCTCTGGGTGATTTGCTGTCCTCAGGCTTGCTTTGGTGCTTGTTTTTGTAGTTCATAGTCGGTAAGATAAAGGGGGGTAAACATTCCAAAGGCCCGACCCATTGCACAGACCCAGGTCCAGGCAATGGATCTGGGACCCCTAGCCCACCAGCTTACTAGTGGCTGTGGTAGTGGCCTCGGGGCACCCTGCCAGGACACCTACAGGGACACCCTCCAAGCACGGCTTGGCACTGCAACTGCCCCGCCATTATACACCCACTGATAGGGCAGCCTCCTGGGGCGCTACTCCCAGGTTCGGGCCCCTCTCTAATGAGCGGAAGCGGCAGCCTGGGAACCGCAATGCCCTGTACCCTCTAGCACAGGTTCGAGCCCCATCTCGCCCTGGACCCATGATCTATGCCGGCGGAACCCCAGTCAAGCCTCCCCCCAAAGTCCGCCACTAGGTAGCGGGGGCAAAGTTTTCTGGCCGCATGCCCTTGCTGGCGTCAACCCCTGTAACGTAGTGGGGTATGTTGTGTGATATGTAAAGCGCATGTGGTGTAGTGCATAGGATAGTTAGAGGAAATGTTTAGGAGAGTATGCTGGTCTACTCTCCAAGTTACTGTCACACTGAAAAGGTCAGCAAAGGAGGAGGATTAGGTAGCTAGTGAAAGGAGCTCCAGCTCTCCCTATCACCAGCATTGCATACCCCTCGGGAGTACTACCCTGTTCGGCCCGTGCTACAGCCTCCTCCTACAAGTTAGTTGTTTTTACGGGGTGGGGCACTAACCCGCCACCAACCCTTTTAGTCGCCTCTTACGACAAGTAGGGATACTGGGGGAGAATTCTTGAAAAACCCCCTACCCCCAGGGGTGGAAATGAAATTAAATTACCTAATTTAACAAACAGCCATTTGAATAAAACATTATAGAGAGAAAGGAAATAAAAATTGATCCATAACTTTACAAAATACTTCCACTCAGCAGCAGGCTTCCTGGTAGCTCCCACTAGCAACCAAAAAGGCGCGAACAATCGGGAATTTTCCAGTACCACCCAACTAGCACACCTCCATCTTAGCAATAATATAAAACTGCATTCTTTTGTTAGATGTACATAAAGAATTCTTCTCTAGTTTTCATCATCTCGCTGTGTTAATGAGATAAAGAATACTGTAATAGCTACAGTAACTTTTGGCTGTTTTATAATTTTAAAAAATATGGAGACCAGAGGATCTCTGAAACCTAACTGAGGCAAAGCAAGTCGCCTTTCATGTTCAGGGACACAAGCAAGACCAACAGGGGTGACAGGAAAGCTGCCATATGTAACAGAGGGGAAGAAAATGGGAAAAAAAAAAATGAATGTGTACATCCTATGTTGTCCTTCGGGGTGCAAGGTTCAAAGCCTCGCTCAGAGTTCTTCTTCCTCTGGACCTACTTTTTATCTCACTCTTATGCATCAAAATTAAACTCTGATTTATCTTTTCCTTTTAACCTTTGATCATTTTACCATAGTAATTTATCACCATATTTATTCCCCTTCTTTCTCATATCCTTGGTACCTGTTTCTGTATACCCTTCCCTCACAGTTCAATATTTGGACTCAGTTTTGTTCTAAATCCTTGTATTGTTTTTGTAACTTAGTACAGTAACATCCCATTATTTACCCTCACCTCCCTGTTTCCCATATTATTTGGCTAATTTTGTAATTTAAAATTGCACTTTATCCTGTTGTTGTATTAGAGTTAATTTTAACTCTGTCATTATTTTGCTTCAGGGAAGACACTGGTTGCAGAGATGTTGCTGCTGAAGAGAGTTTTGGAAGACGGCAAGAAGGGGCTTTTCATTCTTCCATTTGTGTCTGTAGCACGTGAGAAAATGTACTATCTTCAGGTATGCTGGGTGGAAGGAGGTTGTTGCTTGTGACTGGGCAGGTAGGAACTCTTGGAGTTAGTACAGCACAGTGATTAATGGTTATTGCATATAACTGGTACTGAACGTTTCGTTCGTTTCGTTTCATTTTTGAAGGCTCCTACATGCTTACATTCGTCGGCCTTGGTCACCTTATGTCGGCTCTCCATGCTGCTCGATCCCTGGCAGCCTCCCTGTTCAGTCCCTTAACCCTTAAGTCACACATTTTGACCTCGTCCCATGTCTTTCTCGGTTTACCCCTCCCAACCCCTCCCCCAATATTAACACCTCTCACCCTCTGAACCGAATTATCATCCCCCATCCCCTCCACATGTCCAAACCACCTCAGCCTACCTCTCCTTATCACAACACCAATACACTCCAGTCCCATCCTACCTCTCAACTCTTCCATCGTAAACCCAGCCCCCCCAGGCCTTGCACACAGGGACGCACTGCACATCCACCTAATCATTGACATTTCTGTACGTTTAAACCTGCGAATATCCTCTTCCTTTACTGCCCATGTCTCAGTACCATACAGCATCACACTCCTAACACATGCTGCATACAAAGACCCCTTAGCACATAAGGAGAGTCCTCTCAATGTCAGGAGAGGCAACAGCTCCCTGAACTTCTTCCAACCACTTCTCACCCTAGCAACCGAGCTAACTCCAGCCCTACCTCCGGCACATAACATGTATCCCAAATAACAAAACTCCTCCACACACTCAAGAGACTCACCAGCAAGTTCAATCCTTTCACACCTAACAATCTCCACCTGCTCTCCCCGACATGCCGCACGCATGAAATCAGCATCATATCGCAGTCTACCTCTAATACCACTACATCTCTTGTGCACCCACTTATCACAAACACTGCACAAGATGGAATTACTTCCCACACCCTTGTGGCAAACTGCACATGGCCACTTTCCCTTTCCTGTGGAGCCCAAATTCTCCCATTTACAACAATTTAGACTCTCTAAATACATACATACATACATTCTGTTATGGTATCATAAACACACATAGGCATAGCTAAGTTAATAGAGAGTGATGGAAAGGCCATATTAAGGAAGAAACACATACCATAGAGAGACTGAGATAGACTTGAGATAAGGGATTCCAAGACTAGTGGGTGGAGAATTAGTGATCTCCACCACCTGGAATTAGCTCCTCAGGTATCTTTGAATCTCTCAAAGCCATCAGAAACCACAAACACTGCACCATCTTTGTCAGCAGAAACCAGCTTCGGTGCGCGATAACAATGTTTTTGAGTCGAAAAATGTGCTATAGTGGCGAGAGTGCATAGAGTGCACATTTTCATCTGTAGTGATAATTAAAAGTGCTATAATCAAGTGCACGATAACCAAGGGATCACTACTTTGGTAGTTGGGCGAGCAAACATAATTCGTAGTGCTATTTACCTAGGTAGGTAGATACAGTAATTCCTCGCTCAACGCTATGAATTGTTCGTAATCTATACTCTGCTAAATAAAGTTATTTTAAGGGAGGGTTATTTTCCAATGAGATGGATTAACACTTTCACACATGATGACGCATTAGTCGTCATTTGGATCTTTCCTCGTAAATGCTCAGTGACAACTAAAGTGTCATAGAAGCTAAAAAAAAAATTGCCAAAAAAAAGGTTTCGGTCAATTTGCGTCATTTTTTGAGGCGTCATAGCTTGCCTGGCTCTTGTCATAAGTAATGAATTGGCAACAGTGGATCACGATACCAGCGTCAGTGCATACAGGTTGTTTAGTACCAAACTAGCTGTCATTGGGGGAGGATTGCGTGGCCCCCTGTCCACTCTATTACCGGCATCATGGCATCACGACCTATTTCACTATACCAATAGTGCTTATGTAGAGTTTTTGGGCACTATTGCGATTAGATTTGGTGTTTGCAATAGAAAATTTAGGTGTTTGTGAAGCATTTGTGGCAGTTATCGGCCGTTGAGCCAACAAAGATTGTTAAAACTGTTTCTAACCCTGGCCCCAGAACTACACTGCCTCTACCCTTCACCAAATGTGAGTATTCATCTGTAAAAAGAGTGTCAGTGAATCATATCAATATAGTTTGCGATGCCTAGTGTGCAAGGAAATAGTGAAACAGTGCAGTAGGTTAGAGGGAGGCAGGAAACAGCCCTATAGTCGCAAAACGGCATGAGTACACTGTTGTTTTTTGCATTTTCCTCAAACACTATTAGGTGTAGGAGAATCATTCGGGGCTCAAGTGAAAGCCTATAAACTTCTGCATAAGATGATGAAATAAAAACATAATACTGCTGAGAAATGTTTTTTGCTAGAGCTCACCAAATTAAAACTCTGTTCTCTGTCGGAAAAAGGTTTTACTTTTTCACATATTACACGAAAACCATGCCTCGTATCATAATGCCAACTATCCCAATCGAAAGCTAATTAAATTCTCTTTCAAATGTTGGAATAACATGTAAAGATATGTTAGTAAACATTCAAGCTATGATGTTGGGAAGTGAAATGAATGTTCTCTGTTTATTAACACCGCCCTACTGTACGTATAGTGTTTTTTTTTTCCCCCCATCTAGAACAAACATCGACAAATAGGAATATGTAGGTTTTGTGGCAAAATAAATATGTTTAGTTGGCGAAAATGAGCTGAGAATACACTTTCTTGGAGCATGCGGCAGGCACGGGGGGGGGGAGGGGAGAAAGGCGATGTGTTATGGAACACGAAACTTATTCAAACTTACCACGCTCGAAGGGGTTGACTTCTTAAATATTAAAATAATATCATCCCCAGGACTGCAGGTAAAAGGAAAGATCTATGTATTGCTGTGGCTGAGTGATTATGCAGTTTAATATTGAAGTCCACAAGCATCTTAAAGAAGTTAGTGGTATACACCAGGCCCTCCACATTCGCTGGGGTTAGAGGACACAGACCTCCACGAAAGTGGAATTTCCGCGAATGTTTGGTGCCCTTCCCCTACCCACAAAATGCCTCTACAGCTGCAAATCACCCCTTGTGAGCAAATGTGCACATACTGTACCTAATAAACCATATCTGGGACCTGAAAGCAGCATAAAATATCACAAATAGTAAAAGACCAACTGTATAAAAAAGTTTAATAACAAATACAGTAAGTTTTGATTGGGTATGGCTGTACTAAGTTAGGGTAAATATGTACCTGGTGACTTCCACAGACTCCCATGAGTGAGTGCGTCTCGCGCACATCCACGTGAGTGTGGGCAAGTCATCAGCTGTATATTTACCCCAACTTCTTACAGCCATACCCATTCAATTCTGAATTAATTCACCACCTCCCCTGAAGTTTTGGTGGACGAACTCTGATGACTTGTGATGATGATGGTGAACACAACATCGATGACGCTGAAGATGATTAGCCATGCATTTACCAATGACGGATGACTGGATGAGATGATGTGGAGTGTAACTGCGTGGCATAAGGAGTCTACATGTGTGTAGACTCCACCTCATCTCCACTTCTAGTGTCATCGCCGAGTGGTGGTGGATCGTCGATATTGTCCTCAGAGGCAGGTGGAGAGGATGATGCACCATCAGAGTTAGAGTGAACAGGTTCAGGGTCAGACACGAGTTGAGGTTCAGGCACAGATACAGACTCCTCAGCCGCAGGTGTGTTGGAGGAGGATGAGTGCAAGACAGCAGCAGCAGCAAGAGGTTGAGGTGTCTTTGAGCAGAACATTGTGATAGGCAACTGAGACTGCTTCTGTCTCATGTCATTGAACAGTGTCTTGTAGGGCATTATGGTCTGATCTTTGCCACTCATCACCTTCAGTGCCCTCACCATCAAACAGTCACAATCATAGAAGAGTTGCCTCATTTGTGTGATCACCCTCATCATCTCCCCCTGCTTTTCAAGGGTGAGGCCTTGCTGTTGCGGGGCATCGTCAGGATTCTCCTCTGCATCCTTCTCCTCGCGCGCAGACTGCACAAGCTCCATTAATTTTTCGTCAGTGAGGGTCACATCATGTTCTTCCACCAGCTTCCTCACCTCACCTTCCTCCATATCCTGAAACCCTTCACCACCTACAAGCCTTGCCAACTCCACTGTCTTCCTCACAGCCCAGTTCACCTGCTCCTGCAGAGCAAATACTGCAAAATCTCGGACGCATTCCGGCCACAAAGGCCTCCAACAGCCACTGACTATCTCAGGACGCACGTCCTTGACACTCCTGCACCACCTTGAGGCAGTCAGTGATGGTGAACCCCTTCCAGTAGTCCTTGATGCTCAGGTCGGGGTTTCACTCCAAAGATGCACAGAGTTGGTTGTAGTAGGCCTTGAAGGCAGCTGTTACACCCTGGTCAAGAGGTTGTATCTGGGAGGTCCTAGCAGGCATTTTCTTCCAATAAAGGCCTGTCTCATCGACATTCCGTACCTGCTCAGGCCTATATCCTTTCTCCGCAATAATTTTCTGAAGTGCTTCCGGGAGTGCTGCTGCTGCCACATGTTCTGCCAATGCAGATTCTTCTCCTACCTTCAGATTGTGAAGGGAGAACCGCCTCTTGAATTTATCGAACCAACCTCTGCTGGCTATGAATTAGGGATGGGTGGTTGCAGCTGGTCCAGGGTCTGTGCTGGTGCTTGGGGTGTCGGGGTTGGGAGGTGAACTGGTCATCCTGTTGTACAATGCCTTCGCCAGGCCCGAATCGCAATGCTGTCTGTGGGATTTCCTTTCTTGCTTTGGTCATTTATCTACATAAACAGTGCATGCTTCATCTTGGACATCACAGTGGCTTTCACCTGCAACACTTGCTTCACTGAGGGAGGCGCAGTGGATGCCAACGCCGCCCTGATTTTCACCTCAATTTTCTTTATGTACCGCCCTGTGCTTTCATTAATGTTAATTAATTTTCCAACACCAGCATAGCTTGCCTAGCAATTTCACCTTCTCCTCCAGGGTCATTACTTTCTTTGCCCGTTTAGGGCTTGGGGCCCGTGCCTGTGGGACAACACAGACACACATGGGACAAAGTTATCACAAGTAAATTGCACAATTGAGAGGTAATTCACTCACAAATTTGCACAGCAAAGAACTTTTTACCTTTGGACACGTGAGAGCACAATTGCTGGGGACAATACTGAGATCAGGGGAGGTTGTGCCGACGTATAGGCAGCGAAATGACCACAACAGTGGCAGGACACAGACTGAGAGGCAGAGAGAGAAGCGTGGGAGCGTGGTGATTTGGTGCGGGCCTGTTTTGGCACGAAATGACTGGCGAGTGTCCGTGTTGTGACACATTGCGGCTGCAAAAGAAATCTCGGCTCCACAGAGGGACAATCTGCAAATGTTTGAAGCCCACGAAAGTAGAATCTGTGAATGTGGAGAGCCTGGTGTACTGTACATTGAGATAAATGCTTGTGCATGTTGTTTCATCCTGATCTCTAAATGAATGACATTTTATGTAAACAGTGTTCGTAAGTTGAATAGGAGTAGTAGTAGAATACCCTGGTCTGTCTGGCCAAGCAGACTTTTTTTTTTTTTTTTTTTTTTTGGGCAAGGAAGAAGAAACTAAATGCTACAACCCCACAAGACTGTTCCCTCCAAGAAAAAATAAATAGATAACAGCCAGATCAAGATCTGTTCATTTCGAGATGTGTGGATACACTGCATTTGAAAGACTGGAAGTCATAGCCAGGAAGAAATACAGATGGGGTAAGAGAGTTCCAGAGTTGAGCTGTTGCATACATAATGAGCTGGTAGTAATGGTTAACTCTTGCATTAGAGAGTTGGACAGAAAAGGGATGAGAGACTGCTGCTTGATGGGTGCTACTCGCTTGCTATAGTGATAAAGGGATGCAGGCAGATAGTTGAGAGCAGCTGTGACCATTGAAGTAGCAACAGAACAGAGATGAAGAGACTGAGGTTGAAGGGAACCAGTAAGAGGAGGAGAGTAAGGAGGAAAGCCTTTGACTCCACATGAGAGTCGTACTCTACAGAAGGGCGAATAAAACCCGTGTATAAAGTAAACAGCTGTGCAGGGGTAAAGAAGGCACAGAGTCGGTTTAACACACATAATCTTTTGGAAGTAGTTATACAAGAGAGGTAATATGATCTCTCCAAGGTAAATTTCGAGAGAATAAAATCGCAAGCATGTTCATAGATGATTAAGAAGTGAGCTGGATATTGTTAAAAATTAGAGGATGCTCCTATGAAAGATTTTGATGGGTTGAAAGATGTAAGAACTGAGTTTTTTATGCATTAACCCCTCACTTGCCTCGGGTAGCGGTGAACACTGAAATCATCTAAAATGGAGGTTTGAGAGAAAGGAGAAATTGATGGGATAGGTTCCATCTTAGAAGTAAGATAGCCAAAGAATTTTTCATAGTCAGTAGAAATCGGGGATGAGTAAACAGCACAAATGTAATTAGTCAGAGAATGACAGAAAAGTCAAAGCCAAAGAGTGGAGAATGTAGAAGAATCAAGTTCAGGGACATGAGCACAGTATATGTCATTGCATATAAATGCACAACAGCCTCCTCCAGCTTGGAAGTAAGCACAGTAATCCCTGTAAAACCCGAATTCCCAAGTTCCGAACATTTTGGGCTGGGGCCTTTGGAACCCCTAAATGCCCCCAAAACGCAAAAAATCCAAAAAAAAAATCTGAAACTTTTTGAACTATAACGTTGAATTTGGTGCATGGCACTGATGAGGTGTGTTTGGGCGCATAGATAGCGGTCCCTTGCTTCCCTCCCCTCCCCAGTTACCACTTAATTATCATCATGAGTAGGTGCTCCTCGCAATGGCTGCCACACTTGCTCGTTTTTGTGAATAAACTGCAATACCTCGCCACTAGACCACATGGGAATTTACAGTGTTGTGCAGTGTTAAGAAATTAGAAATCAGAGTGCAAAGGATTAAGTGCAGCACAACACTGGAGGCGGCTTAATCTCCGTAACGGACGGCCGTGTTGTAAGTACCCTGGATACTGCTAAATATTTTTCATGCTCACCTCTAATTCCTCACACTCTGGTTCCATTTCATTTATTTCATGCTTACTGTCCCTTATTGGTGTGTATACGGTTTGAAAAAGGTGATGTTTATGTCCGGTTGGGATTTTTTTCTAGGCAGTCAACTGCTAAATATTTTCCATACTCACCTGTAATTCCTCATTAACTGGTTCCTTTGGATTTATTTCATGCTTTGTGCCCCTTATTTGTGTGAATAGGGGTCTTAAATAGGTGCTTTGCATGTCCGGTGGGGAGTTAAGTAGGTGGTTTTCTGAGTTAGGGTGGGTTAGGGTCCATACGTACCTGTCCAGAAGCCTCAGGCCCAAGTCCTGGACAAACCCAAGTTCCGGACATGCCTATGGCTGTATTACATCGGATATTGGAGGGATTACCTTACAGTCAGCTCTCACTTAACATGTGATCTGAGTGCATGAACCTCTCATAACACGAAGGCAATTTTTGAGGCCAGGAAATGGTCAGAACACGAAAATGACAGATATAATGCTGGTTAAAACATCTGCCCATTTTTTTGAAAACTGTACTATGCTGTGACAATAGGGATTATGTGGCCTGAGGCCACAAATTATGGTTTAGACAGTCATTACTTGAAAAAATTGGTCATAACACGGTGGGAACAGACATAACGCCGGTAGCGATAGTCATAGCGCAGGTTGCATCAGCCAATGACGTATGGCTGTCACGTGTCTGCGCGGGATGTCGTCACAGTTCACTGAGCATTCCTGCCCCCCTTGAGCCTACCCTCCCCTCTTGCTGTGGCTGCTCAAGGGCTGTGAGTTCTCTTTGTTTTTTCATTTTTTTTTTTTTTT
>JAGKTI010010353.1:0-28692 GCA_018397915.1 Birgus latro
AAGGTCGAGGTCACAGAGAAAGTCTCAAGGCCAAGATTACAAGGTAAGGTCATCTCAGACAGATTCTTATATGAACCCAACTTAATGAAAGTGTTAAAGGCCCTGCAAGAACAAATTAATTAAATTTTTGAACAGTCACACAGAAGTCAAGGAGACAAAGGAAGGCCAGCGTTCGATGCACGTGCAAGTGTGCGTGTGCAAAATGAACTCAGTTTTGATCTGATTTGTATCAAACTTGGTGGATGAGTTGAATATCACCCGAAAGATTGAGCAGTTGTTGTTTTTTATACAGCAGTAAGTTAAAGGTTAAGGTCACATACAAGATCAGCTTAGGCAATTTTCATCCGAAGTAAACTAAACTTTATGGACAGGTTCATGTTAAAACAAGAAAAATGAGATTCGGTTTTGAAGTCAGTCAGTCAAAGGTCAAGGCCACAGGGACAGGTCAAAGATCAAGGTCCTTGGGCAATGTCAACTATAACAATTTTGATCTGATATGAACCAAAAATTATGGAGGGGTTAAATGTTAGGCAAGAATGAAGGAAGTTGATTTTGATAGCAATCTCTCGGCGGTTACCTCACAAGACAATTAGAAAATTCAACCCTTAGACCTTTTGGTGGTGGCAGGTGTTACGTTACCTGGGTGCTCCTTCTTGTTACCAGCCGCGATAGCTAAGATGGTATTGTTTTCAGTTTGCCTGTCTGTGTTTGTGTCTGTCTGTGTTTGTATTTGTGTCTGTTAGCACGGTAACTATGCAACCGCTCAAGATATAATTTTTTTTTTTTACAGGTGTGTAGTAGGGAGTTCGAAAATGGTCAAAGTAAGTCAAGGTTAAGGTTCTATTCCGCGACGCGCTGGATATGTATCGGCTCGCGGCTGGTGTTACTCTCCCCTTGGGGGGTTGGGAGGGGGGGAGCTCAAGTGTTATTTTGTTTCTCTTAGCATTTTTTCCTCTTTATTTTTACTTCTTTCATTTTCAATTGCCTTCCCTCCAGAATAATTTCCAATTCATATACGGTATTTTTCTACTTCCACTTCATTTTCCTTACATTTTTTCTGTACTTTTATTCATCTACATTATCTGATCTATCCTTCCAGACATCCAATCCATTCTTGTATCCATGCTCTCTACCACCAATCCCTACCCGCTTTACTCTCCCCTCTGCTTTATTTCCTATCTTATATGTTTCTTTTCGTTAATGTTTTTTTCCTGCCTCTGTAAAGTCCGATAATTTGACTGCTACATCTCTTGTTCGTGTTGTCATCCCTTCATTTTTGTTTCCCGAAGCTTAACGCCGTGGTTGCTGTGAGCTTCTAAATACTGAATACAATCGCTTGTCGTATGGTGGAATGAAGTACGAGGTTCATTAGTCCTGACCTAAGTGTTAATCTTAGTAGATCTTATTTTTTTTTTTTTTGCCTTAGCCTTCTGAGCAGAGCAAAATCGTCTGACTAATAAAAAAATGCAGAGTAGATCATGCCCAGCCAAGGATTTATGTATGGCCATGAGCTTTTCTCTCGTCCTTTCTCTCATTTTCTCTTTCAAAATTTTTAGATACACTTACGTCCTCCATATTTCCTTCAGTTTCTCTCCATTCTCCGTTGGTAGGTGGTGGCGATCATCATCCTCTCATTTGATGTAGTGCTGCCTACTTCTTCCATTTCGGTTTCCCATTCAGTACCTTTGTCTGCCCTCCTCCCTTCCTACGTTTCCCTCTCCACCTTCTCGCTTTTTATTACTCATCTTTTCACATTAGGTGGTTCTACAATGAGTGACCAACCTAATTGTTTCCTGTAACCCAGGAAACCATTTACAACGCTGGGTGCTAACTTTATAGCCAACTTACGAGGTGATGTGGACTCTGCTATGGAGCCTTTCTTAAATGGGTGGAAACGTAAATGCTGCGTTCATTCAGGAGCCAAATCTCCACACTATTCTCCGCGCCATGCTATGGTGAGGCGCTGAAAGCAACAAGGGAACATCGGTTTATTGCACGAGACAACTTTGCACGGACGGTTGCTTGTCTGCGTCTCATGGGTCTGCTCGGCATGGTAGACTGAAGCAGCAACAACGAAACCTCTCTACTTCTTCCTCATTCCCATTTTTTCATCTTCTCTTACTCCTGTTTGCATTCTACTCGCATACTGACTTTCAGTTTCTACTCTCCTTCTAGCTGTTTCCTCCTTTTATACTACAAGCTTCCCATTCAACCTCCCCATTTACTTCACTTCTTCATCCTATGCTTGTCGGTTATCAGAAGAACAAAACATATGAAAATGCCATTGTATTTTGAGGAGCTAATGTATCCTGTTCTCTGCTACTGTGGAGGATGTATTTTCTAAACTAAACAAAATTGTATGGGGTTAGCCAGGCATACATAATCATAAAAGATGTCGTCGGGCCGAAACGGTTAGAATGTAATTCCATACTTCTCCTACCATCTGTATATCTGCATGTCAGCCCCTTCAAGAACTGTGGCGTCTTCTGTTTTTCTTTCTTGCTGTTGTCAGAGTTTATTCAGCTCTCGTAATGAAGGAATTAAAGGAGACAATTTGAAACTCCGTTCACGAAATGGTGCCATTCCTTTGGCGAGTAAATGCGTCAGGCAGTAAATATCAGTGAAATAAAAAATGATGTCACCTTATTAAAAAACTTAAAATCTTCCTTTTTCCTACTCGTGCCTTACTTCAAATCTCATTTTATACTCTCCATTACCTTTCATCATCCATCAACGACGCCACATCCCTTCCTCTTTTCCCTTCCTCTTCCTCTTCTTATATCCTACTCCATTTCATTGTATTTCACCTTCATTTCCTTTATCCACTGTATTGTCATTGTTTTCTTCTTCCTCACAACTTCCTTACATTTATTTAATCATCCTTTCATCTTTCATATTCATTTTTCTCCTTTATTCTTATTCTCTTTCATTCTTCATTGTTTTGCTTCCATTCTTCTGCTTTGGTTTGTCTCCTTAACTCTTTTTTATCCTCCTTACCTACCTTTCTCGTTCCTTCCCTACCCTCCGTTTCCATTTCTTTTTTTCTTTCCCCTCCCTTCCTCCCTCTCTCATTGTTTTCTATTTTGTGAAAACGTTGGACAGCAATATGCATAAAATTCTTTCTGAAAATCTCAAGGGACATGGTTTAGTTGACAGTGTGTTTACTTGGATCAATAACTGGCCTCACTGACGTACACAAAGAGTCAAGACATGGAAAAGAATATGAATGGATGGATGCTACAAGTGGAAGCCCTCAGGGCTTAGTGTTGGATTATGTTTGGGTATTTCATTTCCACAGTGTTGCAGAATTTCAGGATGGTACGATAATATACAAACTGGCAAACAAAGTGGATACATCTTAACAAAGGCAGATACTTGAGAAATACTAATGAGCTGCTTAATTGGACCATCAGATTATATGTCGATTTTAATGATGGCGCATGTGCGAGTCAAGTGTTATACTCTGACAGTAATAATAGCATTTGCTGTTCTGTGTACAATATACCTATCACTTTAAACACTTTATTCCAAAATCTTTCTTTCTGATCCACATCTGTCACCAAATGGTGCATATGCAATAATCAAAGTCACTTTCACCATCTCAAACTTAGGCTTGACACTCATAAAAGATGATAATTCGCTCATTGCCATCTTTCGTGCTTCATCATTCATCAACTAACCAACCTTTCCTTACTACATCCTTGAATGCTCATGCCTAACCATGTATGCGTTTTTCATTCACCATCTCTCTTCCTTAAACTTTTGTCTAACGCAACGCCATCGCATATCTTCCTTCCCTGAACGACTCACTACTACTGTGTTGTTCTTTTACCTTCTTCGGACTTCAATACTACTGTTCTGTTCTCTTACCTTCTTCATTTGCATCTCTAACATCCCGCACAGGCACCCAAGCCTGACTAATTTTTCTTCGGCCCCCGGGAGTCAAGGAGCCCAGATTAAAGGTGTCGGTGATAGTTTTTTGGACGGTTCTTCAGGGGTTTTAGGGACTGTCAGTCCAGACCATCCTTTCCAATCTGGTTACCTCCAAGACACGCAGAGAATACTTGAATAGTGTTCTTTCTCCACCAGCCACAGGGACGACGTAGTGTTTCAACCCCAGGCTCAACTGAACTTGAACCCTGTGTACCAAATCGACTTCAGGGCTACGGTACCCTTTGCAGCAGTACACCATCGCCTTTTTTTTGTGTGGGGGAGGGGGAGGAAGGGGACTAAGGAATGCTTCTGCAACGCTACAGCTACTCCGTCTGATTATATCAGTACATCATGTAAAAGCGTCCGTCTCTAGCATCCCCCCAAGGAATACAAATGCCATACTCACAGATTGTAAGGAATGCGTACGAAGTGTATATTTGTGCAAATTTCAGCTTGGATCTTGATTCAGTGTACTTGTGGCCTAATTTTCTGCTTAGGAGTAAATACTTGCACGACTTTTTACCAAGTCAATAGACTCACTTCACTCCCACTTAATACCTCCCAGATCAAGGTAGTCAGCCAACAACTATTCCAACCACCAATTACCCTCTTTATCGTTGCCCTTTCTTCTCTGTCTCGCTTAATCCTTCTAATATTTTTTTAAAATCTTCCTGCAATAACTGCAGTCCTAAAGACTTTCCTCTCTATTACTTTTCAAACTTTCTCTCCATTATCCCTCTGACTCTCTCAATTATTCCTCCTCCTTTTTGTCCATCATTCCTCCAGCTATCTGCCCAAAATTCTCCCATCTCTTGCTGTCCTCCTCCAAACGTTACTTTTCCTACAGTTCAAATTCTGTCTCTCTCCAACTTCTCTTCATCTTTCCCCATCCTTACTTTGTCCTACCTTTATCATCTCTTCCTGCTTCCTCCCTCCCTCCTCTCTCCATTTCTCCTTCATCCTCTTTTCATCCCTGTTTCATCCGCTTTCTGTCCTTCCATCATCCTCTCTATCATCACCCATTCATTCTCTCTCCATTTTTACTCTATCCTCATTTTATCCTGCCTAGATCCATTCTCTGTTCTTTCGACCATTCTCTTGCTCTCCTTTCGCTATCATCTCACTCCTCCTTCCATCCTCTCCCCATCCTGCATTCATTCCCAACCTCCGTCCGCTCTTCCTCCTCCCTCCATCCCCTCTCCTTCCTTCCACCATTCTCTCTCCATCCTCGGTCCACTGTCCACAGCACCATAAAGTTCAACAATTCGCCCGTTCGCAGGGAGTGGCGTGGAGATTATTAAAGGGCACGGCCGTTCACTGAGTTAGCAAGCACGGATATTGCAAGATTAGTGCCAGAGACGGTCGCAAATATTAGATTAAGATGGGACGTTACACGAGCGATGGGGTGTGTGTGTGTGTGGAAGGAGAATGTGTGAGCGGAGTGTGTGAAATGGAGTGTGGGAAATATGACTGTGTGGGTAGAGGTGCGGAAAATGAGCGTGCGGGAGGGAAGCGTGCGAAATGTGTGTTGGATGAGAAGTGTATGCTTGTGTTAGGGAAAATGTGTGTGTGTGTGTGTGTGTGTGTGTGTGTGTGTGATAGCATAATTTATCTGTGACGAAAGATGTGTTCAGTAGGAAAGAGTTTTGGGGTAATAACACTGCATATTTCATAAGTGAATTAGTGCTTCCGTAAGGGGATGTGTATGTGTGTGTGTTTGCTCTCGTCTGCTATATAAAAGTATTTTTGTGTATGAGTTAAAAGTGCATTTGAGAATGTATGTTATGGGAGAGCAAAAGGGTGAAAATGTAATTGTACTCATGTGCAGTGTCCAAACGAGGAGTTTTTCCATGAGAGAGAAAATTTCACGAGTTTTAGTAATTAATGTGTTAATAATGTTTAATAATTAGCACCTTTCCTTCAAAAACGAAAGCTTACTCGATCATTTGGACGGTTCTATATTTTTATGATATGGCATTTATAATACCGCAAATTTGCATTCAAGAACATCATGCGTACTGTCCTCAACCCTAAAACCACGCACGTCCACCCCCCCCCCACACACACAACATCCCACAGTTCATTTACTCACACACTCATCTCATCCCACACACCACGTACTCACACATATCCTTCCCCCCCTCCTCCCTATACAAACCCTTTACATCTCTCACACACACTGCCCTCTCTCCCACTTCTTCGCCACGAGCACACACACGACTGAAGTTAACTTGGCATCGTGTTCACTTTGAATATATTAAGTCCTAGGTCCGTGGCTTGTTTAAGGCCTTCCATCCTGTTCGGCAGACCATATACTTATATCTTTGTGGTCGCCCATTTAGGATGGGTCCAAAACTATCGCATTGTGGAAAAGGGTTGGCGGTCTTCCTCGTCCCTACAGCATATTCTTACCCGTACTAGGTGTGCTGGTGCCTCATTGCTTTATAACAACTTTTGGGTAAACCTGACACGGTAAGATAAGATGCAGGAGGACCGGTGGTTGTAGCGGATTATGAGTATAAAGGGAGTTGTGTGTAGCTTGCCTGGTAGTTGAGAGTTGAGAGGGAGGGATGAAGAGTTGTGTGTGTGTGTGTGTATGTGTGTTTGTGTGCGCGCGCGCGCTCTGTATCAACCAATTAACCACATGACGCACATACACACCCACACTCACGCCCACACAAGTCCTCATTGCACCCTCGCTGACGGAAACATAGTTGCTCCAAAAAGCGACATGGCCGTAAAAAATTGATGCACCCCTAAACAGTTAATGCCTCCCCTCCCAGCCTTAGCACAGAGCGTACGAGAGGCCATGTTCTGATGACATGAGGCTGGTGAACGACTCCACCGGCCATATGAGGGCTCTACGAGGGCATTCAGACTTCAGTGGGGCGTTCTGTGCCGTCGATGGGTGGGATATTTTGGGATCGGTCAGTATGTACAGTACACTCGCTCCGGAAAATATCGGTGCAGGTTGTGATCGACGACTACCGAAAAGATACGTTTAAATTGTGACATGTCGGGAGGGTTGGTACTGTATGTGTATCCTCACTTAGTATCCGACACACTGAATGTTGTCATATGGGAAGGGGTTTAACAGTTAAATGTCTACCACTTCGTAGTTCAATCGATGTGAACGTGTCATGAACTCCAAACCATGAGCCATGACCTCGGCACACTGGGTGTAAAACGGAACCAACAGTACAAATCTCTTATCCATGCCAGTCGAAATGGAAACATCACAAACAACAAGAGGAGCTATTATCGCTCTTTATAATGAAGGCTACTGTGTCTCTGACATTGTTCGGCGGGTTGGTGTTCATATAAGCACTGCTTTGCAATGGATTAGGCGACGCCTGGAAACTGGTGCTACAGACAACAGGTCTCGGAGCGGTCGCCCACGGACCACGGTGCACCACTCCTCCGTATCATTTGTTTCACCTCCTGTAGACTGGTTTTCATATATAAACTAGACGATTTATTACACACATGGGATCCAGTATCATATGTTTAGCGATAACATGGATGATAAGATGGTAGTAAAATGACACAGCTGATTAGGGACTGGGGGGTTATTGCACAATTCGTAAATACACCACTACCCATCAGGATAAATTTTCACAGTGCCTGTAATGTATTGCATTTACAATACACAGTTTTCAGGATGCAGTGACAATGTCAATCACATCAATATGTGGGTGTTTTTATATAGATATTTGTCTAATTACAAACTTGTGAAATAGACAAAATAATGTCCATACACGAACGCTGGCAACTCAGCAGGCGTTCAGTATTGCCAACATGCGGCCGAAACAACTGGGACATCCCAGTACGTATCGTCGCTGGTCTCGGCATGTTAAAACCAATATCCATTGATTCTATGGACATTGCTTAAGACTAGAGTATGCACCGATACTTTCCGGAGCGAGTGTACGAGTATATGTATTGGAGATGTGTGTGTGTGTGTATGTGTGTGTGAGTGTGCTCATTTTATGGATGAGTGTGTTTCTGCGTGTGTGAAGGGCGTGTTCATTTTGTGTGTATGTATAGGAATATTCATGGAAGATTGTGTGAATGTGTGTATGAATGTGCATACCCTTGTATGCGTGAAAGATGTGAGCTTTTTATGAAAATAAAAGCATTGTTAATATACATACATACATATCGTTTCGTTTCGTTTTTGAAGGCTCCAACATGCTTGCATGCGTCGGCCTTGGTCACCTAATGGCGGCTCTCCACGCTGCTCGATCCCTGGCAGCCTCCCTGTTCAGTCCCTTAACCCTTAAGTCACACTTAATGACCTCGTCCCATGTCTTTCTCGGTCTACCCCTCCCAACCCCTCCCCCAATATTAACACCTCTCGCCCTCTGTACCCAATTATCATCCCCCATCCTCTCCACATGTCCAAACCACCTCAGCCTACCTCTCCTCATCACAACATCAATACACTCCAGTCCCATCCTACCTCTCAACTCTTCCATCGTAAACCCAGCCCCCCCAGGCCTTGCACGCAGGAACGCACTGCACATCCACCGAATCATTGTCATTTCTGTACGTTTAAGCCTGCGAATATCCTCTTCCTTTACTGCCCAGGTCTCACTACCAAACAGCATCACACTCCTAACACATGCTGCATACAAAGACCCCTTAGCACGTAAGGAGAGTCCTCTCAGTGTCAGGAGAGGCAACAGCTCCTTGAACTTCTTCCAACCACTTCTCACCCTAGCAACCGAGCTAACTCCAACCCCACCTCCGGCACATAACATGTCTCCCAAATAACGAAACTCCTCCAGACACTCAAGAGACTCACCTGCAAGTTTAACCCTCTCACGCCTAACAATCTCCACCTGCTCTCCCCGACACGCCGCACACATGAAATCAGCATCATCTCGCAGTCTACCTCTAATACCACTACATCTCTTGTGCACCCACTTATCACAAACACTACACAAGATGGAATTACTTCCCACACACTTGTGGCAAACTGTACATGGCCACTCTCCCTCTCCTCTGATTGTACCGCCACCAACCCTAGAAATCATCTCTTTTGTTTTATCTGCATTTACCCTTAAGCCCTTGTACCCCATACCATCTCTCCACTTCTTAAATCTTTCCTCCGCCTCCTTTTCATTCTCTGCAATCAACACCAAATCATCAGCATACAACATCTTCCATGAGAGTCCATCTTTGAAGTCACGTGAGAGGTCTTCAAGAACCATGATAAACAACAAGGGACTCAAAGCTGTCCCCTGATGCACACCAACATTCACGGAAACTCATCACTCAAAGCTCCATTCACTCTTACCTGGGTGCGAGCACCCATGTACATGGCCATAACCACCCTAACCAGTCACTTTTCCAACCCTAGCTTTCTCATTGCCCACTTCACCACCTCTCTAGGGACTCTGTCAAAGGCCTTTTCAAAATCAACAAAAACAAAATACAATTCCCTTTTCTTTCCAATATATTTTTCCTGAAGCTGTTGAACAATGAATATGGCATCAGTGGTCCCCCTGCCTGACATAAACCCAAACTGCATCTCATCGATATTCACTTTTTCTCTAATCATACCTTCTAGAACTCTCTCCATTACTTTCATTATCTGATCTAAGAGCTTTATACCTCTGTAATCTCCCCTTTCCAGGGCATCACCCTTTCCTTTGTACACATTTACAATTACACTCTTCAGCCAATAATCTGGAACAACACACTCATATTTAAGCATATTTTTCAGGTCAGTGACTAACCTCACCCCAGTATCTCCTGAGGCCTTCAACATTTCGGCAGTCAACCCAGACACACCTGCCGCCTTCCCCACCCGCATCCTGCCTATTGCCTGACTCACAGTAGCAGCGTCAATCAAAGGCCAAGGGCCAAACACTGGATCAAACACTGGATCAGCTGGCTCCAAACCTTCTCTATCCCAATCAAACTCCTCATTCAACAATCGACTATAATGCTCTCTCCATGCATCTTTAATATCCTCACTGTTCACCACTACCCTTCCATCATCATTCTTCACACACTGCTCACCTACAATGTCCCGATTATCCCTCTTCACCTGATTTGCCACCCTAAAAATCATATTTTTCCTTTCTCCATGATTTAGATTATCAAGTAAAAGTCTCTGTGACTCAGACTTCGCCCTGTATACCTCTCTTCTAGCCCTGCGCTTGGCAGCCAAGTACTCCTCCCTGTTACCACCATTCTTCCATTCCCGGAAAAGCCTTCTTTTCTCCTTAACTGCAGCTTCTGCACCCTCATCCCACCACCAAGTTACTTTATGTCTTGGTGGACCTCTTGTCCAACCGCATATTGCATCGGTAACTCTCAAGAGGTTGTTCTTAAGGGCTCTATACTGTTCATTAGCGCCTCTATCTACGGCTTCCTGTTCAGCCACCACTCTCCTCATCTCACTATAAAAGGCATCCCTTACTGATTGGTTTCCCAGCTTCCATATTTTCCTCCTAGGTACATATGTCCTCCTTCTCATCACTCGTTCCTTAAGCACCATGTCACAAATCAACAGTTTGTGCTGCTGCACACACTCCTCGCTTCCTATAACTTTAACATCCCTCACTAATCTCCTATCAACCCTCCTGACCAGAAAATAATCTATCTGACTACAATTTCCCCCGGACTCGTACGTAATCAACCGGCTGATTCTTTTCCTAAAATGTGTGTTGTACACAATCATGTCCATAGCCTCCACAAACTCGAGTATTCTTTCCCCTTCCGCATTCCTCACACCATATGCACATCCTCCATGGACTCCTTCATAACCTTGAGCTGCTTCACCCACATGACCATTTAAATCCCCTCCCAGAACCACTACCTCATCATCACCCATACCACTCACTACACGTATTAAATCATCCCAAAATCTATCCTTCTCTGCGTCATCCAATCCTACCTTTGGAGCATATGCCGATATAACTGAAATCAATTTCTGCCCGATCAAAATTTTCACTACTAATATCCTATCACCTACTCTCATAATATTCATGACATATTCCACCCATTTCTATGCAACCAACACACCCACACCCCCATATCCGTCAGTTCCCCCCTGCCAAAACAACTTATAGTAGCAATCCTTCCCAACAATCTTTCTGGCTGATCCACTCCTGTACCGGACTTCCCGCAAACATGCCACATCCACCCACCTCCTACTGAATGTCTCAACGACTTCTCCTGCTCTTCCTCTCAAACTTCCTACATTCCACGAACCCACCCTAAACCCCCTGGGTGATTTGCTGTCCTCAGGCTTGCTTTGGTGCTTGTTTTTTTAGTTCATAGTCGGTAAGATAAAGGGGGTAAACATTCCAAAGGCCCGACCCATTGCACAGACCCAGGTCCAGGCAATGGATCTTTTTTTTTTTTTTATGTGTCCGACTCTGGGCATAGGCTCTGCAGCCTGCTATCAAGGCCCAGCCGTCCTCCTACATACTACATGTCACCACTTCGGCGCTAACACCCACCGTCCATATTGAATACATGCTAGGGCTGTCTCATACAGGACTGGTGTATTGGTATTAGCGGGGTTATTTTTACGACATGTCGGCGGGTCTTCTGGTAGATCAGTAAAGCCTGATTTAATGAAATTCAAATCCTTAAACTATTCCCTGCCCCAGCGAGGATTCGAACCTGGGTCCCTCGGGACTGCAAGCCAACTCTCTACCGATCGAGCTACCGCCTCCCCTGGGACCCCTAGCCCACCAGCTTACCAGTGGCTGTGGTAGTGGCCTCGGGGCACCCTGCCAGGACAGCTGCAGGGACACCCTCCAAGCGCGGCTTGGCACTGCAACTGCCCCGCCATTATACACCCACTGATAGGGCAGCCTCCTGGGGCGCTACTCCCAGGTTCGGGCCCCTCTCTATAGAGCGGAAGCGGCAGCCTGGGAACCGCAATGCCCTGTACCTTCTAGCACAGGTTCGGGCCCCATCTCGCCCAAGACCAATGATCTATGCCGGCGGAACCCCAGTCAAGCCTCCCCCCAAAGTCCGCCACTAGGTAGCGGGGGCAAAGTTTTCTGGCCGCATGCCCTTGCTGGCGTCAACCCCTGTAACGTAGTGGGATACGTTGTGTAATATGTAAAGCGCATGTGGTGTAGTGCATAGGATAGTTAAAGAAAATGTTTGGGAGGGTATGCTGGTCTACTTTCCATGTTACTGTCACACTGAAAAGGTCAGCAAAGGGGGATGGTTAGGTAGCTAGTGAAACAGGAGCTCCAGCTCTCCCTAACACCAGCATTCCCATTCCCCTCGGGAGTACTACCCTGTTCGGCCCGTGCTACAGCCTCCTCCTACTATAAATGTGTGACTTTGTAAGAAGTAAATATAGAAATCTACTTCTGCAAGGATGTCAGATGATGTATGTGTAGATATCAGTGTTTAATAATAATACTTACACATGCATTATTCTACATTTAAGAAAAAAATCAGACTAAGGAATAATGTGTTAGTATGTACGACCATGTGAGTGTGAAGTACAGAAAGCATATGACTGTGTCTTTGTATGCCTGTATTTCTGTGTGTCAGTAGCCAGTCTCTTAATTTCATTGGTCACCCTAGATGGCTGCAACAAATATGTTTCCAAGATTCTCCGTCAAATTCTTCATTTTCTTAGCCTGAATAGTGTGAAATGTTAAGTGTATTATCTATAGCACTCAATAATTCATGCATATAATGCTCAGTCTGGAGCCAAGCCTGCTTAGTAGTTGCCACTCTAGTCTCCCGAACTGTGTGTAGCCTAAATCCACGACTTGATAACGAAAACCGTAATGACTGTCTAAGTGTATGCTGACACTATGTCCTTTAATAAACTAGCACAGTATTCGCACACTTTCGGTTCAAACTGATAGCGTATACAAATCCGACACACAGCTTCGACTTCCACATGTACCGTTCTCGCTACAGACACTATTCCTGATTCTTGCTTAGCCAATATAAGGATGGGCTGTCTTGGGGTATTGCTGTCCGTCATGGAGAGTTCGGTACAGACACCATAAACTGATAGCATATACAAGTACTCGTACTGTGCCTATGAATGACAATGTGTGTCCTCATGTATGCACGAAAGGGAATGTGTTTATGCAGAGCTTTAGGTACGTTCAGATATACTTTTTTATGAATTATTATCTATATATTTATCTCCCTCACTACGACTGGCGGTAGCAAAACTAGAGCAAGAGAGGCGGTGTAACACAGAAACGATGGTGTATGTCCATTAGTATTTTCATTAGCGCCATTTCTGGTGCTCATGAGCATATTTATACCACTTCTCTGCATCTTAGTATTCTTGTTGCTTGAGAGAATGTGGCTTTTGCCCTCCTTAAGCGCCTCGTAAAGAATATAGCACCAGGTTTGCGAGGCAGGGAAGGAGGGTGCTTTGACTGCCGCCATAATAATATAACTGCATGTTACAGTCCCAGATTTGCCTCATGCTTATGCTAATTCAAGGTCATGGAAAGTTTCAAAACTATCAGTCGAGCTCAAAAATTCCTGACAGAGATACAAATGAATGCTTAAGTGACACTATAATCTGACCACTATTAAGTTGTTTTAGGTCATTCCGTGAAATGGACTGTTACTGAAACTAATAAATGTGGCCATACCCTGTTGTACATAATTTGCCACCAAATGTGCCAAGGACTTGTAGAAACATCTGTACCTCATCTAAAGCAAGGAGAGAATGGCTTGAATGAGGGATTCTGTAAAGAATCTAAAAATCCAAGTATAGTAAATTGATAGGGACTGAAGTTTTAACATATTCACTGCTTCTTTCTGAGCTCCGTCAGTGAAAAACATGTATTTTTAAAATACTTTTCTTTTGATTAGTGTGGTTAACTTACATAGTTCTAAAACTGAGATGACAGGAAGAAGAACAATATCCGCAGAGAAATGAAGAGAGTGAAGGACATTACAGCAGTAACAGATGGTCAAAGTTAGATTAGTACGGTTAGGGTAGACAAGTTTAGATTAACTTATGCATCGTGTTTGGCCCTCGGCAGCATTGTTCTTCTGTGTTGGAATTTGCACTGAGTGGTAAGTAATTAAGTTAAATTAAAACTAAATGCATCGTACGATCAGAGTAACCCACATCAAGCACAAGTAAAGTTAAATCACATCATGTTGATTAGGTGACTACGCATAATGACAAGCCTGACAAGCCACATGGTTTTATGTACTAAAAAAAAAAATACAATACTACGTTCCTTGGTAACCATCAAACCACTAAATAGAGGTCTGGTGGTCTAGTTGGTTAAGGGGCTTTTTGCTTACCATAATGCCAGTGAAGGCTGATTGACTGGTCACCTTCGACAAATGTGTAGGTTGATAAATGTAGCCCTGGACTCCTGCATTCCTGTTGGGACAGTAGTATTAGACGATGAATGGATGGATAAAGTAAAGTCAGTATGAGAAAATAGCATTTCACGTCCCCCGTCGTAAGGAGCAAATTATTACCTCTGCCAGCGAAGTTCGAGGTGGTTATCTATTCATCTCAGTTTGTTTGTTTGTATGTTTCTCCCCAAGATATTTCAAGACGTTGTCGATGGATTTCAATGAAGTTTTCTGGATGTGTGGGTCATGGGCCAAGGAAAAGTTGGGTAAATTATGGTTTTGATCTGAATTCGAGTCCCATTTCAGGATTTTGTTTGTTTGTCCACAAGATATCTCAGAGAGCTACTAGTGGATTTCAATGATTTTTTTGTGGAAATGTAGGTCACGGGTCAAGGAAAAGTTGGTCAAATTTTGTTGGTGGTCCGAGTTATCTGGTATAGGCGTTCACGGAGGATACACTCTCTGAATGCTGTCTAGTTCTGTTATATAATTATTATTTTTCAAATTTTATATTCATTTATTTCCTGCTCAGTACAAGCTCCAAATATTTGGAGAACGATGTTACTGAAGGCCTACCAGGAATGAGTGGAATATGGCAAGTAGAAATAAATTGCTAAATACAGGATGAATGTCATATCCTTACTTCCCTCCTCCCTTCCCTATACCTTAGTGTTAAACTGTATATATTATGCTCCCTTGTATCATTGCTTTCCCCTCCCTCGCTGAACCCTTGCACTCCCCCCAAGACCGATCTCCCCTAAGTGGCCTGGGTTACGCCGCGCAGGGAGCATAAACATCGCTGAGTGAGGAATAAAAACCGCCACTTGAAATTTAAAGAGATCCCCTTGATTTGCATACTAATGGAAAGAAGACTGGGGAGGTGGTCTGTCCTGGTAGCGCTTATGTGTATGTGCCTGTGTTCAAGGAGAATTTGTGTGGATGTGTGTACCTTGAAGAGAGTTTTGCGGTAGTTTGTGTTTTTAAGAGAGTTTTGTGTTTACGCGAACTAAGAAGAGAGGTTCGTGACAGCGTGTGTTTTTTTTTTAAGCTAGTTGAACCCAGTCACAAGAAGTAACAAACATTTTTTTAGGGTACATGAGGTTGAAGATGAATGATGACGATCTCATTCACGATGGTGCGCTGAACGGTAAGTGGTGCTTGCTGTTGCTAAGGAAGGTAGGGCTGGCCGTCTGTATACTTTGGTCTTACCTTCCTTACTGTGATCTTGGCAAGGTATGCAGAGTTCTGAATGAAAATGGTTTTATCCCCTGAAGGATATATTGGCGGCCTTATTGCCTTCCCTTTTGAGAGTCTTAGAGCGCTGTGAGGACTGATAAATTTGGCTGGGATCTCATTTCCAAGACTTCGTTTTGGTTTTAAAATGTCATTTTTTTTTCAAACATGCTGAACTGTCTGATTACAAATGGGAAGGTAGCTGCATGATTATAATGGTCGGATTTACATGACAAAAGCTGTCAACTCCTTGAAGGCCTATTCTGCATAGCGACAAAGGCCCATTCGTGGAAAATGATCACACAGCACCACTACATTCCATCCCTGACTTCCATCCTACGAGTAATTGCACTTTTCCATTTTCTCCTTTCGCTTTCTTCTCAGACTTCCTCTTTGTCTCCTCCCTATTCACTCCTCTCCCTGTGTACCCTGGTCAAAGCCTCACCTTTCATACATTCTAGGAAAACGGACAATATCAGGAACCTTTATTGACAACCCTCATGATAAAACACCTTCATACTCCTGGCAGATTGGAGTCATAGCTGTCACACAAAAAGTATATTAGATTCTCCTGGTGTCTGATTGCAACTTAATTCTTACCAGGAGGTATATTGCACTGCACCCCTTATATTGAAGGCGATAAAGTGAGATATATTAGCAGAGCTTTGAGAAGAACTTAAATTTACATTGCAGTGATCATGAAGCACAGAGAATAAGAAACGAAAGAATCGGAAATGAATGGGCTAGTTTCCTCAGTGACATTTTCCAGTAGTTCAAACACTACCCACAGGCAGTCTTCATTTATAGACATTCTCTACTTTAGAAACAGTCTCCCTGTTCACTATATTATCGATCCAGATAGTCCCTACTCACATAGTCCTCAGCCACTGGAGATTCCTCCTTACAAACCGTGCCCACTCACAGGCCATACCCACACACAATAGTCCACATTAACAGAAAGCCTCCCGTCTACAGACAATTCGTCACACCCAGACAATCTCTCACAGACCATTCCCATTCGCCAATAAGAAAAATCATCCGCCTATTGCCACGAAATGCTTAACTCCAAGCAGAGCTCACTCACAGGCAGTTCACACACGGCAGTCTTGCCTGGCGCTTTTAGGGTTGGCAGCAATCAGTCAGGCCCCAGCTCCATTTACTCCACTGAGACAAGAGATTTTCCCAGGTGGGAAAAGTACACAAGTAACCTCCTGAAGCAGTGACCCCTGGTACAATGAAAAAAATCCCGATGGTGGTCACTTAACTAACAGGGGCCCTCACTGATCCACAGCCCATCACAGGTCGAAAGTAACTGTGACCTTTAACTCAGGGCTACCCGTGCAGATCCTGATATATGCTTGTAATACTTTATTTGCATTTAACAAATTGAAAATATATAATGAAGTGACGCGACGCTATGTATGGGTATGTTAAGTTTATGCGGTGTCTTGTAGACAGCAAGAGATTGAACGTTCTCATAGCTGGTAAAAGTAAATCTGTTCCAGATATTTACGACTCTGTTGAAGAAGAAATATTTTGCTTCATGGGATTGAAAATGCTTTCCCATAATTTTGTAGCCATTGCTACACAGAAGTGTGTTATTCGGGAGTGAATATACTTAACTGGGGGTCAGACAACAAATACTTATCCAAGTGATTTTTAAAGATTAGTACAGTATCAAAGTTAGCACTGCGATGGTTTGGGCATATGGAGAAAATGGATAATGAGCGATTGGTGAAAAGGATAACTAGATCTGATGGGAGAGGTGTAAGGCTGAGAGGAAGACCACGAAGAGGATGGATGAACAATGTAAAGAGAGCACTGTATGTGAGAGGGATGTCTGTTGAGCAAGGAAGAGTGGCTGTGCATGATAGAAATGATTGGAGAGAAATTGTGAATGAATAAATGATGACGCAGCCCTGAGGGGATATCCTCCCGCATCTGGTCAGATCAGCTGATCAGGTCAGGTGCGGGTAAGGGGATGGGTCCACTATGATGTGGCAGGGGTCAACCAGCTCTGCAGTCGGGCCCTGCTGCGGATGTCACTGATTGCACTGTGCGTTGACCCTCGTGCGGTGTGGTGCGGTGAGGATCTGCCCCTTCTCCCCTTGGGGATAAGATACGAATGATTGTGTTTGAGTGGATGAGTAAATTGGGAGTGTGTTGTCCTGTCTCGGCTACCTCCCTTTCCTTGGGGGAATCAGCCTAGGTATATAGACAGATAGATAGTACTGTATCACAGTTTAATACATTTATGGGCAATTTTTTCATATATTTACAACTATTAAAAAAAAAAAATGCTTAGCTTCATGTGACAAATCGTTTACCAATAATTTTATGACCATTATCTCTGGTGTAGTTTGAGTGATCAACTGTGAAATATTAATCGATAGCCTTATTATCGTTTCCTTTGAATATTTTCAATACTTGAATTAAATCTCTTCCTAACCTGCGTTTAGCTGGAGTAAAGAGATTCAGGGCTTCTAAACGGTTCTCATGTTGTTTATTTCTCAATTTAGGTATCATCTTTTTCACTCTTTGCTAAACTCTCTGAAGTTTCTGCATATCCTTTTTATAATACCTGTACGGTGACCAAAATTGAACGCAATACTCCAAGTGCGGGTATACAAAGGAATTATACAAAGTGAGGACAACATTATCAGGCAATTTACTGGCTTTCTTCACAGCTTCTTTACAGTGTTTGCTTGGTTTCATATCAATTGTTGTCGTAACTCCTAAGTCTTTTTCCTGGTTTACCCTCTCAAGTTGGACATTATTCATGTTATAACTAGCTCTTACATCTTTACTGCCAATGTTTAGAACTTTACATTTGTTAAAATTGAAAACCATTTGCCATGTTTGGGCCCAGTTAAACAGTTGATCAAGATAACGCTGAATTGCCTGCCTCTGCAATGCTGTATCTGCTCAGTTACCTGTTTTAGTGTCATTAGCAAATTTTGAAATGTTTCAAGATAATCTTTCTTCACTATCATTTATGTATATCAAAAAAGAATAGAATCTAAACTGAACCCTGTGGCACTCCACTTGTATTGTTTATCCAGTCTGACTCTTTTCCATTTATTACTACTCTTTGCTTTCGTCCGGTGAGCCAATCTTCGACCCACCCAAGCACACTGCCACTGAACTGATGTGCTTTTAGCTTCTGTACTAATCTTTTGTGTGGAACTTCGTCAAAAGCCTTTTGAAAATCGATGTAGACAACGTCAACAGATTTGGTCTCATCGTACATGTTCAATATGTCATTGAAAAGTCCAATGGATTCGTGAGACGAGCAGTTATTCCGAGAACCATATCGCAAATCTTTGATGGGGTTATGTCTTTCCAAGTGTTTCACAAATTTGTCTCTGATACTAGTTTCAAGCATTCTGCAAACCACTCATGTTCAGCTAACTGAGCAGTAGTTTCCTGGTTGTGCTCTTTTACCCTTTTTGAATATCGGGGTTACGTTTGCATGTTTCCATTTGTGTGGCACCTTACTGCTCTTTAGTGATAGGTTAAAAAGTTCAGATAAAGGCTTTGAAATTTCATTCTGTAGTTCCATTAATACGCATGGAGATATTTTGTCCGGTTCTGGTGTTTTTTTTTCTCTTTTAATTTGCTAATTACAAATAGTACATCGCAATCACTAACTATAATATAATTGATTATGTTGCCCTCTTCTATAGGAACTGGGGAAATTGTGGGATTTTTATGTATATTTTCTACTGTAAATACCGATGCGAGGAAAGTATTATGAGTTCTCGCCATCTTAGTTTTATCATCAGTATGCCCTCATTTATCTTTGAGTGAGGACCAGATTGTTGGAGTTATTACCTTTTTGCTTCTTATGTAACTGAAAAATTCTTTGGGATTTGATTTACTGATACTGGCAATATGTGCCTCAAGGTTTTTCTTACTGTGTTTATTTTTTTGGCTTTAGGCCGAAAAGCATCATATTTGTTTTTATCAGTTTAGCTGTTTGTGGTATTATAATTTTTATATGCGATACTTTTTGCTACCAGACTATGTTCAGTATAAGAATTCCACCATTAGGATTCAGAATTTTTGGCAGGCCTTCTGTTGAGCATTGGAATACATAACCTGACTGCATTGGGGAGGTTTCCTGTATAAAATTTCCATGCTTCATTTATATCTAATGTTTCAACACTGGGATGCCAGTCACCTGCACCTACAATTGCCCTTAATTTATTAATATTTGCCCTCTTATAGTCAGGCACTTTCTCACAGCTGGCCCGGACATTGTCTTAACTGATTTTAATGTTAAATCTAACTATGTGATGATCACTTGTACTAAATTCTTCTTCAGTAACGTTACTCACAAAATTTTCTTGTATGGCAAAGACAAATATGTTAGCTCCACGTGTCAGACAATTTACAAACTGATACATTGAACATTCCTACAAGTTTGTATATAGACCTAACCCTGCGTGCGAGGTAAGGGTTTCTTCCCATTTCGGAACTGGTAAATTAAAATCGCCAAATAATATGGTGCTTTACATACAAGAGATTTCAGCAGTTTGATTGTAAATTTCATTGTCGATGTTGAGTGGCTGACCGGACGGACGGTAAATTACCCCAAATGTAAATTTATGACAAGATTTTTTTTTTCTAAGTTGAATCTAATTAGTGTCAGTGTTTTCCGTACATAGCTTAGTAATTATGACAGGATGAAATCCTGATTTAATATTTAACAACATACCACCCCCTGCTCTATTCTTCCTTTCACTGCTGAAAATGTGAGGATATTGAGGAGGTCGGGCAAAGAGAGAGAGAGACAGAGACAGACAGAGAGAGAGAGACAGAGACAGACAGAGAGAGAGAGAGAGAGAGAGAGAGAGAGAGAGAGAGAGAGAGAGACTCCCTTTAACTCCTTGCCCCTACAGCTACGAAGGACAGGGAGCGCTTTCAGATCGACCCCCAGAAATTTAATTAAGGTCTCCCCTGTTTTACGTCCTGGCTGATTGCATTCTTTCCTACGATTTATTCTTTCCCCTGTCACTCTCTTTTTCTCTTTCTCGCGGGCTCTGTTCTCTCCCTCCTTCCGTCTTTTCTCCCTCACACTTCTCTCTTTTCCTTTATTGGGTCATTAGAATCGTAGGGACCCCGAGCTAGGTAATTACGTCGTTTTAAGGTTTTATGTCTCGTCGCCTCTCCCCCAACGTCATTACGAGAGCAATTAACCCCAGCCACCCCTCTCGACCTAGGGGAGATGAAAAGGTTCATTGTTCGTCTCTCTCTCTCTCTCTCTCTCTCTCTCTCTCTCTCTCGGTATCATATCTACTGCATGTATATATCTATGACAATGTATAAGCAGGCTATCCTATCTAGGACAGATCAGGGTATAAACTCAGTGAGGTTAATTCACTGTCTTAACTATACTCTGTTTTTTTCCGGCTGATGATCCACTTTCGTGAATGTGGCACCTGCGCACTTCTGCCGCATGATTGGTTGGCTTCAGTTTCATACCTGAAGTATCATATTAAAAAAAAACAATTGTACCTTATATCCCAGTTATTATAACGCTGTTTTGCGGTCATTTTACTATACAAACAGACATGAAACGAGTATGTATCTGTGTTTCAACCAGACGGACAATGAATTTGAGAAAGTTGAATTTGAATTAAAACATATATTGCTGTAAAAGGTAGAGTTGTTGCATTTTCCTATATTAAAAAAAAAATAAACGCATTTGGTTAGTAAGTGCAAATAAAAGGCATCTTAATACTTAGGCACTTGTTACATTAGACAATAGTACCATTCTAAGTAAATTAGCGGTTTTGTCAGTGGTAAAGTGGTGGAAATGGGGAGGCGAATGGAACAGTCACTTCGGAGGAGGGGCGGGGGGGACACGAGAGACGGCCAGGCGGGAAAAACAAGTTGTCTCGCAAGATGTCAGACTTTATTATGGATCACACCTACTCCATTGACTCGATACCTTCGCCCATATCATCCGTAAGTAAATATATTTATTTATTTATTAGAGATGCAACAACTCTGTACCTTTTACAACAATGAATATTTCAATTCAAATTCAACTTCCTCCAATTCATTGTCTGTTTGGGTGAAGCACAGATACGTACTCGTTTTATGTCTGTTTGTATAGTACAATGACAATGCAAAACAACATTTATGAGAATTGGAATACAAGGTACAACTTTTTTTGTGTGTTAAAGTGATACTTCAGGTGTTAAATTGAAACCAGCCAATCACGTGGCGGGAGTGCGCAGGTGCCACATTCACGAAAGTGGATCATTAGCTAGAAAAAAAATCGAGTACAATATGTGTTGCAAAAATTATGTTCACCCTGGCAAGTAGAGAACCGACTATTATCATGATGTATCTGAGCTTTATACTCCTAGGTTCCCATGTTTCAATTGTTGCTCTACAAGAAAACAAAAATTTCTTTCTAAAATGATTGTTAAGAAGTAGGAATGGCAAAAATGCACAGATAAGAGGTGAAAAAAGCACAGAAACGAGAGAGCAATCAGGATGGGAGGAGATTTGGAGACCTACACCCATTACTACATTCCACACATTAGCCACAGATTTGTAGCGGGTGGGATGTAGTAATGGGTATAGGTCTCCAAATCTGCTCACACCCTGAATGCTGTCTTGTTTTTTTTTTTATCTCTTATCTGTGTGCTTTTGCCATTCCTGCTCCTTAACAATAATTTTAGACAAAAAAAATTCTAGTTTATTATCTTTTGTGAAAGTATAATTATGCATAAAGTAAGTGTTAGATTGGATTGTTATATGCATAGCATACTGAAAGACTAAAACGAGGTTGCCTTCCCATGACAAGAAGTGTTTTGGTACGTTCTTTAACTGCAGGCGAGCTGTAGCTGACCAATATTGAGCCAAATGGCGGACTTGGGGTGACCGTGATGCGGTTTTCACACCGTAACTCTCGAATCGTAGCCTGAATGTTTTTTTTCTAAACGTGAAAAGAAACATCTACACTTGACAAGCAATGTTTTGGTGTATAGTACGCTCGCGTACGCTTTATTTTGTTCTAGAGGTATGACTGATGAAGAGGAAGAAAAGAAATACCAAAATCGATATTTTTGCGGTTTGATGTTGCGACTTTTGCGAAGGTTAGCAATACTTTGCGAGTAGCTTTTCACTTAAATAGCGAATGTCTTTTAGTTCATAAGCTTAGAACTAAACTTTGCGACCGTGTTCGGGCGATTGCTCCTATATCCTATAATACAGGACGCCATTTTGAACCTGTGCCATTCCTTCTTACGAAGTGCTACAGCATTCCGTTCTATATTAATGTAGCGTTAGTTGAAATAGACTTCTAACCTGTTCCCAACCATAAGAGAATTGATTGTAAAAGTATTTACACTCTCATCTAAATAAAATCTGATATTAGCTGGAATAGAGTAATAGAGCTGTCCCGGGAATGAGGGAGTTCATCAAAGTGTACCGAAGGAGTGGGCAACTTTTGACACACGTTCCATATGACTGAATGACTGTGCAAAGCTCTCTTACGAATTCATATAGATTACATTAAAAGTAATGTGAGTGAATTTAAGTACTTGGGCAGTGTGATGAGTAAGGATGGTAGTCTGGAGGGTGAAGTGCTCGAAAGGGTACAGCAGGGAAGGAAGGTTGCTGGTTCGTTGAAAGCAGTGATAAGAAACAGGGAGGTGAGCATGGAAGTGAAAAAGTTGTTACATGACAGTATTGTGATACCAACTCTGACATATGGAAGTGAAGCTTGGACCCTGTTGGAAGGACAGAAGTCAAGAGTGAGAGCAGTGGAAATGAGTTATTTGAGAGGAGCATGTGGAGTCACATGGAGAGACAGACTAACAAATGAGGAAGTGAAGGAGCGTTGTGGTGTGCTTGAGGACGTGATGGAAAGCGTTAGGAGAAACACGTTAAGGTGGTTTGGGCATGTGGAGAGGATGGAGAGTGAAAGATTGACGAGGAGAGTGTATGTGAGTGAGGTGGAGGGGGCGAGAGGGAGGGGGAGGCCGAGGATGAGATGGAGGGATGGAGTGGAGAGGTATATGAGAGAGGGGGGTGTGAGTTGGGAGCGTGGTAGTGAAATGGCAGGGGACAGAGTGACATGGAGGCGATTTGTTTGTGGCCACCCCGTTCGGGATTGAGGCGTCTGGCAATAGATAGATAGAAGTAAAGTATCCAATCGGTTTTCAGGTGCATCTGCCAGTTTATTTCAATCATGCCCACAGTCGTTGTTGCTGAGTAGTGAAATAACAGATGGAACATGGTTACCAGTTCCATCTGATTCTTATTAGCACTGAGAATGTGGGTTTGGGTAAATATTTGAAGGACATTGTAAATGTAATAGAGCGCAACTTAACGTCTTCACTGCGATGTCATTTATTACTAACTCAGACAGTGTTCGTTTGACAGTATTTTCTGAAATGGAAGGGTTAGATATAATTTTCATGAATCAGTTTAATTATAAAGGGTTTCCTAAAGTGATTATAACCATCTGGGATTGTCAAGAACATACTTGTGCTACGTTGAAAGGATATTACTGTAGTGATAAGGTTAACTGGATGAAATGGGTAGCTTAACTGATTTGTACGAGTATGTAACTGAGAGGATATACTGAGGGTGTGTCTTGGTATTGGTACCAGGCATTTTTGTTCAGTTGGGACAAACAGACCGACTCCTGGAAAAGCTGTGTATTCAGAAGATAAAGCAGTTTCAGCACACCTTGTACCCTCTTCAGGTAATAATAGAGACTAAATGTAGTAGGTGGGGGCGCTCACCATCCACTCACTCGATGTAGTGCTGCTCTCAGGTGTCTGCCCTTTTCCTCTGCTCCATCCTTCTTTCCTTCCTTTCTCTTTTGTCTTCCTTTACCTCATTCATTTTTCTTCCTTCTGCCTACTGGTGACTTTACACTCCCTCTTCCGTCTTTCTTTCCTCCATTCTTTCCTCTTCCTTCTGCCTATGGGTGATTCTACACTGAGTGACAAGCCAAATGGTTTCCTGTACACCAGGAAACCATTTACTATGCTGGGTGGTAACCATATAACCAAATTACGGCGCCTGGTGGTTTAGGGGGTAATTATGGCGCTCCAGTCGGATTGAGCCGGTGATGGTTTATTTCCAAGGTGTGGTTGGATTTACTGCTCATGTTATACCACTCAGGGATGAGTGAGGCTGGCCACTCTCATCTTAAATTTCAGGACCAACTTGCCTAGCCCCGGGCTCCTACGCTCCTCATGGGGCAACGTAGGATTGGATGATGGATGGATGGATGGATGAACAATGTGTTGTGATTTCACAGTTCAAGTCGTACCGAAAGTGGTGTAAGTTCCCAATAAACCGCATATCCATATCCGGGTAGATTATTCGATATGACCAAAACACTGCATCACGATAATTAATGAATATACATATGTTCCGTCTCTGTCCTTTCCTGAAGAGGGTCCAGATCGAGTCGAAAAATGGGATAAGCTTTCAAAATTGCTTATAATTGTTTGGTATGTTTTTCAGATTAATTCTTTTGTGAATCAGTCAGTTCTGATATATTGATTTTTGTCGGAATTAATTGTTATAACAAGGTGCTTTCTTCCATGACGATCTTAATAGTCCAGATCAGGGAAATGAGTGAAAGTCGATAAGCCATTTTTTGGCAATAACCATCTCAGACTATACTTAAACTAATCTACACCCCTCAGTCCCAACCATGATGAAATCATGGAGGTACAGTTTTGGGGCAGCACCATCGGACGACGTGTCCGAAGGCTGGCAGTTAAACAAGCTCTGTTATGGGCAACTTGTAAAGGGGAAAAACAAATGCTGTATTACTTCATAAGACATAACCATAATTTCCAGATGTAGGCATAATTATTACCGCCCCCCTTTTGCAAGGCGAGGCGATATGATCTTTGTAGGTGTGTGTGTGTGTGTGTGTGTGTGTGTGTGTGTGTGTTTGTGTTTATTAATCTGTTGCCGAAATATCTCGAAAATTTGTGGACGAATTTTCGCAAAACCTTCAGGAAATAGATGTGCAGAAGCTTATTACTTTTGTTGAGGACTTGATCAAAGACGACCGAATGCAAGCTGCCATACTGTATAGGAGTTGACATTTTTAATATTTAGTGAAACGCGGTGACAGAATTCCGTGGACTTTTTCAATTTTTCTTCAATTTGATTTGAAGAAAGCGTGTACCTTAGCCAGCAATATATTTTGGCGGGCGACTATTGTTTGGCCTCGAATATTGTCTCATTCCAAATATTGTGGGTCATCGTGTATCCCGACTTGATGGGATGAAGTTGCCTATTGTTTTGGCTAAATTAGTGTGTTCTCCTGACCCCTTTGCGTCGATAATTGAATTCGAAAGTGCTTTCATTTGTTCGTGGGGAAATAAATAGAGTGAACCGCTCTGCGAAATTTGCATGTTATGGAAATGACAGCTCGCACACAGGGTCGTAAAAATGTCGGCATTAGCCCCTTATGTATGATGACGCCATTTTCGTTTATTCTTTCCACTCTCAGCCGATTTTACTCACCTTGGTAGAGCCCCTAGTTCTAAATGGGTTAAGGAAGGCGACGTATAACTCAACGGGAAAAGTCTTTCATAAGCTAAATAAAAGCTTATGGAGATGGCGTGACTAAAGTACAGTATAAAGGTGTTACCGTTGTCAAGGGATTAACTGTAATTTGGCCTACTGAGCTCAGAAAATTACTGGCTGTGATGTAAGGTTTTATGGTTTAATCGCATCACTCCGATGAAGTATATCACGGAGTGCGGTAGCCACTCCGTAAGTAGGAATGGCGCAGATTCAAAACGGCGTCCTGCTCATAGGGTATAGGAGCGCTTGCGCGAAAACGGTAGCAAAGCCCAGTTCTAAGCTTATGAACTAAAAGATCTTCGCTATTCAAGTGTAAAACTATCCGCAAAGTCTTGCTAACCTTCTTAGGAGTCTCAAAATTGAACTGCAAAAATATCGATTTTGTTCTTTCTTTCTCAGTCATAACTCCAAATCAAAAAGGAATACGCGAGCGTACTATACACCAAAACTCTTCTTGTCAAGTGTAGATGTTTCTTTTCGTGTTTAGAAAAGCATTCAGGCTACGGTTCGCGAGTTACGGCCTGAAAACCTCATCGCGGTCACCTGTAAGTACGCCATTTTGTGCAATATTGGTTAGCTGCAGCTTGCGTACAGTTAAAGAACGTACCAAAACACTTCTTTTCACGGGAAGGCACTCTCGTTTTAGTCAGTAGCAATGGAGCTCTGTTCTACGAGTCAACTGCAGTCTAAACAACATTGCTCTATCATAGCTGGCTACAGCTTACTGCTTTATTCTCCGGGTCTCAGCTTTATCTCTACTTTTCGACAATAATGCTTTCTGCTTTTGTGTATAAGGCTAACATTAGGTTAATCACTACCTTGAATACCAGTCAATCCTGGGAACCGAGCTAGTTTTTACAGACTTTCACGACTAAGCCAGTGTAATGCAATTCAGGATACTTCTCCGTTACACGTACGTGAATGCCTGCATGGTGTTGCGCTTGCGCATACGCGTACACGCATAATATCTAGTGTTTGCCCCCAGTCTGATATAACAGTGCTACAGACCACGTTACCTTCTCATATTATCAATCAGCATACAGGGAGCAAGGCACCATGGGACTCTCTCTACTCCAGTCTTTTATATTAGAAAAAAAAATGTTTTCTCATTTCCATTCAGTTTAATTTCTCATTGTTTTCTCCTATAATTATATATTTTTTTCTCTCAGCTTGGCACCAGACCTAAGAGCGTGGTACATGTACATGCACGCTCAAAATGCGCGCATGCATACTGAAATCATGCAATGCATGAAAGAGAGAAGTATCCAAATCACATCACATGATGCATGTATATGCATGCTTGGAATGCTGAAGTCATGCTATGCATGTAACAATCCAAATCTAACACTTGTTTTATGCATAATAATACTTCCACAAAAAGATCATAAACTAGAAAACAAGAGTTTTCAAACAATAACTCAGAGTCAAATGGCCACCCCTTACGGGATTATGGCGTCTGGCAACATATATATATAAAACTGAGGAAACTGCAAACTATAATAAACCACAATGCTTAGCTGTTGTTGATTACGAAAAGGCTTTCGGCTTAGTGAAACATATCGCATTACAAATTCACTGTAGGAGCAAGGAATAAATGTGAACATTGTAAAACTGCTCGAAAACATATATAAAGAGGACACTGCTACTGTTAAATTACATAAAGACTCGGAATAAATTAAGACTGAGAAGGGCGTCCGTCAGGGAGAAACAATATCACCAAAATTATTTACAGCATGCCTAGAAAGTACCTGCAGAAAGCTAGACTGGGAGAACAAAGAAGTAAACAAGAAGGAGAAAAGCAAAACCATTTAAGATTTTCAGATTACGTTGTCCTAATGTGAGAAACAGCAGAGACATTGCAAGAAATGTTAAATCACCTAAATAGAGAAAGTCTCAAATTAGGGCTAAGAATGAACCAGAGTAAAACTAAGGTAATTTTTTTATCCAAATACACCAAAGAGCATCATCAGAATAAGCGAAGAAATTCTTGAAGAAGTTGAGAAGTACAACTACTTGGGACAAATACTAAAATTAACGAAAGACCATGATGGCGAAATAAAAAGACGCATTACAATTGGATGGAAAGCTTTCGATAAACACAGAGACATTATAAAAAGTAGCTTGCCAGTTTGTATGAAACGAAAAGTATGTAACGAATGTATAAGTCCAGCTATGATGCATGGCTGTGAGACCTGGAAACTGACAAAATCGATGGGAAATAAATTAATCCGTTGTCATGGAGCAATGGAAAGGTCAGTGTTGGGAACATCTTTAAGAGACAGGAAAAGATCAACTTGGGTGAGAGACCAGACTTAAGTCAAAGATATTATAGAAGTTATAAAAGAGCAGAAACGGAGGTGGGCAAGCCATGTAGCAAGAATAAGGAATAACCGGTGGAGCAAGAGGCTGACTGACTGGACACCATGAGATTGTAAGCGTGGCAGAAAAAGGCCAGACAGGAGGTGAGATGGAGAAATTTACAGGGAAAACGTGGCAAAGATTGGCTCATTCAAGGAATTCGTGGAAAAGGTTGGGGGAGGCCGTTGTTCAGCAGTGGACTTGTAATGGCTGATGATGATGATGATGATATATATATGT
>JAGKTI010010354.1:0-28689 GCA_018397915.1 Birgus latro
TGTTATTAGCGAAAACGTTACTTGTGTGACATTAAAATACATGTATAAAGGGTTTATTGATGCTGCCACCCCAGGACTTTTACCCATTTGTCCCATCTGAAGCCTTCCTATCACTACTTTTTTTAGCTCAAATAATAAGATTAGTTATTAAATCATCATGAACAATATAAAACTCACATTAAAGGAGTCTACTTGTATACTGTATTGAGCTAGATCGATGAGTAAGATGGCACTCACACCTTTTAAAAGTTATGTTGTTGTGGACAGTATTAAAACAAGAGTGATTACAACTGGGCTTTTCTGCTTTTGTCAAACAACAAAAGAAAGGAATGTATTTCTGTGAGCAAGAGAATAACACCCATTATGTGTAAAGTACAATCAGATGGGTCTCGGCCATGGAAACAATAATCAGTATGGGGGAAATCAAATAAAACTCTGTCAGAGGGATACGAATTTCATGTCAATAGAAGCAAAAAATCTACAACTTGCCATTTCAAAAATCAAAAGCTGAAAATTCATCCCCCTTCAAATATGTGATGAATCTTTATTACAGTTACTGAATGGAGATAACATATTAATACTTACTTTAATATATTTATCTATTTGATACTTAAGTTTGTCTTCCAATGGGCGGATTCTCTCTAAAACAACTCTGTGTTCCACCAGCCTCTCTGAAATAGATGGCAAACTTAGTAAGGAATATCAAATACTGTTAGTACATCTCAAAATTCAAATACATATTCAAATTTTCATAAAAACATTCAACTCATAAGCTTTACAAGCCAATAGTTACACTGTAATCTGAGCTGCCTTTTAACAAAGGCATGAAGAATGTGGTGTATAACTTCAAAATAGATAAAATCTGAAGAAGCTTGTCAGTTTTAGCAGAGGAAAACTATTCATGGAACTCTAACACTTACCTATACTCTGGTCATTTTCAATTTTGAGACCTTTGAGTTTGCGAAGTATGATGCATATAAGGTTGGCCATATATGACAGGAAAGACTGATTCTTAAGCTCAAAGAGACCCAAACCCTGAAAAAAGGACAAACAAATATCAAGTACAGTACAGACATAAGTTATGCTAGGGTTCCCATTCATTTGACTTATACTATATTACCTTGAAAAATGGCAAAACTATACAGTAACCAGTTTACATGTTTCTTCACATCATAATAAAGTGGAACCTCTATCCAGTCACAAAATCCAGCATCTTCTAAAAAAGCTACAAAAAACTAAATTATATCCTATACAATGGTGATGAATGCACTCAATGGTGCCGGGAAGAAGCCATTTACAATTGCTACTAAGCATTGTGCTCTATCACTGAACTGGTGGGGGATGCCTTCATGTGGTGGCACTGACATAGCTGGGCCCGTCCTTGCCGTCATCCCACCACCTTCCTGTGCCTCCGCCAACTATTCCCTTAGCTTAATGAGCTCCTCTGTGGACAGCTGCTCAGTCTGGCTGTCCAGGAACTCTTACATACTATATCTTCCTTGTCGGCCTCCTCAAATCCTGCCTCACACGAAAAGGCATGGATGTCTCAAAGGACGTTCTCCATTGTTGGGAACCCCGTGAAAGAGTAAACACAGCCATACTTTGTACCAGACACCATTTAATAAGCCTGGCTGCACCTCCCTCCATGGTTGAAAGGTTTGAAAGGTTGAAAGGTTTATTTTACCCATGCAACCCCAAGTGGGGTTTTGGAGTACAAAAGGTTTTGCAAGAACAATATAATACACACAGTAACCTTCCGTATAAGAGCAAACAAATAGAAATTAAATCATTTGTTTGCTAGTGGAAGAATTTTTAAAATATAATACATTATACAGATTGTTTTTTCATTGGTTGAAGCATTCCATTACCTCTCCTACAAATTTACCCAATTTACGAACAACACAGTGTTGGTTGCAGATGAATACCTGTGACATTTTATTCCTATTTGGGTTGCATAAAAATACCTCTTCATATATCATTTCCTATGCGAAATGAATTACGGACACTTAACCCCTAAAGTCCTAATCGCATCAACTGATGCGATTTGAGTTTTATGCCAGAATGCCTAATCGCATCAACTGAATGGGGCCTGTAAAAAACTGCGGAGTGCTTCCTCCACCCCAGTTATGACATACATGGCTTCAGGCCAATGAGAACTTACCCACGAGGTGGCGTGAGGGGGGATAGGACCAACCCGGGTGGTGGGGAGGCACCCCCCCTCTGGGCTGCCTCCATGCCACCCTCTACTCCACTCCCTCACTCCCTCCTTGTCACAACCCCATCACCCTACCGCCCCTCCACGCACCTGCATCTCCCCTCCCACCACCACCTGCTCCCCTTCCCACTCACTCTTGCCCCTCCTCCCACCCTACTAGCCTTTCCCCACCCCATCCCTCCCTCCCTGTCCCTCACAACCCTTCCAACCCTCTACAGTCCCCTGAGAGGTATCAGGCCTGATGTACATAACTGTTTGGTATTATTTCTACTTCTTCCCTAATTTCCATATAATTACACCTCACTCTGTTCATTTCTCACGCATTACCTACCATTTTTCGTACGTACGTAGTTGATGAATGCTATATGTTGTACTGTATTTGATGCATCTTATTCCCCCCCCCCCATTCTCCTGACAATCTGCTCAGATTAGTACCTCTGATTAGTCTCCATCTCCGAGCAAACATTTACTCTGGGTAAACACAACTGCCAGCCCTTCGTGGTCAACTTATCTGCCTGTGTGTTAGTTAGTTAGGACAGTAAGAGGAGAAATCGGGAACAAATTATTGCTTTCTTTTTATTCCCCTTTCATACGCATGCATCTATAGCATTAATCAACTTTATTTTGATGTCCTTGATGGTTATAAGCATTTATATATGTCTGTGTTAGTTTTTGAATGACTATGAGGCCTCGTAGGGCTACTGCCCACACCTGTTATATCTCCCCGCATCCTATGGTAGGTGGTGGCGACCATCATCCACTCACTTGATGCAGAGCTGCCTACTTCTTCCTTAACCTTTATCATTATTTTTCTGTGCCTGCCCTCCTCTCTTCCTATTTCTCCCATCTTTCCTGTCTCTTCTTATTGCTTTTCTTTCCTTTACAGGTGGCTTTACATTGAGTGACAAGCCAAATGGTTTCCTGTAAGTCAAGAAACCATTTACAACGCTGGGTGGTAACCATATAACCAAACCATACGTGCTCCCTACGTGTCAACCAGTGGGTTGGTGGAGGGTAAGTGCCCCTCCCTGTAAAACAAATAACTCAAAGTCAAATGGCCACCCCTAATGGGATTATGGTGTCTGGCAATAGATAGACAGATAGACCTACATACACACCTATTTTCATCGTTGGTATGACAGATCCCATTGAAATGGAGGGTTTCCACAAGATAATTTGGCTGTTGCCGAAATTCTTCTCCCCAAGTACCACCAAGGCTATCTTATAGGCCTACTCCCCACACTAGTTATCTGCCCACACCTACATACACACCTGTTTTCATGGTAGATGTTACAGAACACACTGAAGTGCTTTCTTTTCACGCGAAAAATTGGTTATTTCCAACCCCCGTACCTATAGGCCTACTCTCCACAGCCTACTTTATCTCCCCACAACCTAGTAATCTCCCCACACCTACATACACCTGTTTTCATGGTTGGTGTGACCAAAAACTTTGAAATGAGCTGTTTCAGTAAGAAAAATAGGTAGTTATCAAAATTTTCACATTTTTAAAATTGTTTTCGAGGGGTAACTATTACAAACTTTTTTGAACTTTGATGCGTGATTGTGCAGTAACCATTAGGCTTACAGGGCTGCAGATTGCACTGTCAGGTGTGTAAATTCTTCCTCTTTAGCCACAACACAATCAATTTGCCCTTCGTGAAAGTAGCCAAAACATCACCGAATTGAGGTTGTGGGAGGTACCCTGCCTGAAATAACTGCGGTCTTTAGGGGTTAAACAAATAATGAAATTCATCACCATTATTGCCATCATTACATAGAGTACACACTGGTTCATTTATATTAATGCTGTCATGTCTCCCCCTAACAAGTGGTAACCTAAGGTTTCGGAATTTAAATTTACATACCGTAACACAACTGAATATTTTCCTGGTAGTGCAATGAGATTATGCTTTAACTCCTTACCTGTAATTTATATGCACAATGCTTTCATCAACTCTTCCCTCCATTTTTTACCATAAATACTGCTTATTTAAAGCTTGGATGCTCCCTTGAACCACTTGCCACCAAAGTTCATTGCATCATCAAATATATTTGACATACCATTGCTGCCCAAAAGGAATTTAATTTTATTTAACAAAGGTGATTTATATTGTTCTGGGTCATATAATGTCCTAACCCATAAACCGCGGGTCTTCACTTTCGTGACAGTCGGGTGCAATGGATCATACCACAGGGCGTCACTTTTGTGACTCTGTGTTTTTTTTTTACTTCGCCCGGGCTTTCAGGTGGTGACTTGTATCATCTATCAGCATTGCCAATGTCCAACAATAGTCAGAGCTGCTAATGTCATCAGTACTCCCATCCACTGTTGACAATTTAGCCATTTTCCCCCATTCTAGACTCCCCTCCCTAACCCCTCCATAACCCTCTCGTGTTGTTTGCTCAGCCGCTCTGCGCTAAGTAAATCATCCCCGGATTTTTCCATTGTTTTCATCTATTGAAATGAGCCCTATGCCCTACTCTTATACAAAATAATATATACTGTATAAAAAAAATAAAGTAATTGATAGTGCCATACACCTGGAATTGGCTAATTATCACTTGGCAACATCCAACCTGAACTCATTCGCTAATTTCCCCTGCTTATTTTCCCCCTGAAATATGCTGTATGAGCTACTCTCGTAATATAAATGTATATAAGAAAGGAAGGGAGAAGCCTGAGTGATATATATATTCACCTGGAACTACCTAACTTATTGTGGATTGTCTAGATTTCCTACGACTTATTTCTTAGCATATACATTAGCAGCTGACATTTCCAACTCTTGGCTACTGAGATACGTATTGTACATTCAGTTCGCTCTCGTCCTTCACAGTGAACTCACGTTGCAGTCGCGCTCCTCCATTTCTGCCACTTTTGCGCCCATTATAAAAGGCCCTGTGACCTCTACCCCTACTAAACATCGTGTGGGAAGTGGTAAAGGACTGTACATATATATAAGTGTAATAAAGGACTGTAGATATACAGTATATAAGTGTAATAAAGGACTGTATATATATATATATATATATATAAGTGTAATAAAGGACTGTAGATATATATAAGTGTAATAAAGGACTGTAGATATATATAAGTGTTATAAAGGACTGTAGATATATATAAATGTAATAAAGTACTAGAAATAATAAAGTGTGAGTGTGTATATGAGTAAGAAATGACAGAATACCAGCGGCGAATGCAAGTGGGTGGCTCGTACGCGCTCATATTTTACATTGCTTTCACAGTGTTTTTTTGAATAGTGTCTCTAGTGTTAATATCTGGCAGTGGTATTCATATTACGGGAAGTTGGGAAATGTAAGGTGGAGACTTAGTTACCCAACATCAGAAGTCTCCACAAGTCCTATGGTAGTCGACGAGTGCTAAGAAAACATCCCAGGAGAAAGCTGAAGGTATGTGCCATATGCATATGTAATTATAATATTCTAGGACGAATAACTGATTTTTGGCAAATATTTTTAAAAAGTCAGTCGGAGCGCGAATATCCCCGCGGGATGGGCACGGAGCGCCTCCAACAACCCTGACGTTTAAGGGCTAACAAACTAATATAGCACATTTGAGAATTTTGTGTTCTTCACCAGTTGCAATGCTAAGCCAAAAGTAGACCATTCTGTTGCCTATATGCAGGGATATACAGTAATATTAACCCCAAGTTTCCCGTACACCAAACATGTAGCGGTAGACCTATCCAACTTAAGCAGTCTCTTAAGAAATCTATTGTATATTTAGAACATATCCAGGTTCTCACAGATCCAAATTTCACATCCATGCAACAAAATTGGCAGTCCAGTAGTCCCTCAATTATCCGACATAACACAGCCAAAGGCATGTCCGGGTAGTGGCAATGTCTGGATAATGAACACTATCCCCCTTACTATACCCAGATCCTATCTATACCTAACCTGCAACCTACACCTAACCTATTTAAACAGCACCTCTGCTTACTTTGCCAGTGTTTTCTAGCCATTCAGGCATATTTAGATATCAAAACACACATAGGCTATCTATCAATCCACAGTCCAACACCCTAATCCCGCAAAGGGTGGCCGCAAACCAAACGCCTTCATGTCGCTCTGTCACTTACCATTTGACTGCCCTCCCCCCAAATCACTCCCCCCTTCCTCATATACCTCTCAACTCCATCCCTCCACCTCATCCTTGATCTCCCCTACCCCTCCCTCCCTCCACCTCACCCACAATCACCCTCTTAGTCAGTCTCATTCTCTTCACATGTCCAAACCACCTCAGTGTATTTCTCCTAATTATCTCAATCACACCCACATCCACCCCACAACGTCCTTTCGCTTCTTCATTCGTCAACCTGTCTCTCCACGTCACTCCACATGCTTCTCTCAGGTAACTCATTTCCACTGCTCTCACTCTTAACTTGTTCCCCTCTAGCAAGATCCACGCCTCGCTTCCATACGTCAGGGTAGGTATCACAATACCATCATGCAGTGACTTCTTGACTTCCATACTCACCTCCCTATTTCTCATCACTGCTTTCAGTGAACCAACAACCTTTCTTCCCTCCGTACTTTTTCAAGCCCTTCATCCCCAAAACTTCCATCCTTACTCATCACACTGCCCAAGTACTGTACTTGAATGCACTCACATTCTCCATATCCTCATCATCCAACCTCACTGTGCATTCTGTGACTTTACTCCTCTCAAACACCATAACTTTACTTTTGTTTACATTAGCTTTCATTCACCAAACTTTGCAACTCCTATTCATCTTCACTCAACAACAATGTATCATCAGCAAACAGCAACACCAGAATCTTCCACACCTCACCCTCATTCATTAGAGCCACCCCCACATCCACTGCCCTACCTTGCACCTCCTTTACAACCCAATCCATGAATATATTAAACAGCCATGGAGACATCACACAACCCTGTTTCAGTCCCACGTTTAGATGAAAGAACTTACTCAGCTCACCATCCACTCACACCGTAGCCCTAGCTCCCTCGTACATGCTCTTCATAGCACTCAACAATTTCCCATTCACTCCATATATTCTTAATACGTTCCACATACCTTGCCTATCTACTCAGTCATATGCTTTCTCCAGGTCCATGAAGGCAGCATACACTTCTTTCCCTTCTCTAGATACTTTTCCACTACATATCTTAGAACAAATATCTGATCTACAAACCCATTTCCCTTCCTAAATCCCCCTTGTTCTTCTCCAACTAGCTCCTCTGGTATAAGCCTAACCCTATCAATAAGTATTCTACCATATATTTTTCCAATCACACTAAGAAGGCAAATACCCCTATGGTTACCACATACTTCTCTCTTCTCTTTTCCTTTGTATAAAGGAACAATTATACCTGATTTCCAATCCTCTGGAACCCTTCCCTCTTCCCAAGCTAATCTACACAACTTCCGTATCCACTCCACAACAATCTCACCCCCATACTTCAGCATTTCACCGCACACTCCATTAATTCCTGCAGCCTTTCCCATCTTCATTTTCTTCACTGCTTCAACGACTTTTGCCCTACTGATCTCTTCCTCCCTCCTCTCATTTCTTCTTCTCCCAGCCATTCCTCAACCACTTATACTCACACTGCTCTCACTCTCTCGTTTCGTTTCGTTTCGTTTTTGAAGGCTCCAACATGCTTGCATGAGGCGACCTTGGTCACCTAATGGCGGCTCTCCATGCTGCTTGATCTTTGGCAGCCTCCCTGTTCAGTCCCTTAACAATTAAGTCAAACTTAATGACCTTGTCCCATGTCTTTCTCGGTGTACCCCTCCCCCAATATTAACACTTCTCACCCTCTGTACCCAATTATCATCCCCCATCCTCTCCACATGTTCAAACCACCTCAGCCTACCACTCCTCATCACAACACCAATACACTCCAGTCCTATCCTACCTCTCAACTCTTCCATCGTAAACCCAGCCCCCCCAGGCCTTGCACGCAGGGACGCACTGCACATCCACCTAATCATTGTCATTTCTGTACGTTTAAACCTGCGAATATCCTCTTCCTTTACTGCCCAGGTCTCACTACCATACAGCATCACACTCCTAACACATGCTACATACAAAGACCCCTTAGCATGTAAGGAGAGTCCCCTCAATGTCAGGAGAGGCAACAGCTCCCTCAACTTCTTCCAACCACTTCTCACCCTAGCAACCGAGCTAACTCCAGCCCCACCTCCGGCACATAACATGTCTCCCAAATAACAAAACTCCTCCACATACTCAAGAGACTCACCAGCAAGTTCAACCCTCTCATGCCTAACAATCTCCACCTGCTCTCCCCAACACACTGCACACTTGAAATCAGCATTATCTTGCAGTCTACCTCTAATACCACTACATCTCTTGTGCACCCATTTATCACAAACACTACACAAGATGGAATTACTTCCCACACCCTTGTGGCAAACTGCACATGGCCACTCTCCCTCTCCTCTGATTGTATCGCCACCAACCCTAGATATCATCATTTTTGTTTTATCTGCATTTACCCTTAAGCCCTTGTGCCCCATACCATCTCTCCACTTCTTAAATCTTTCTGCAATCAACACCAAATCATCAGCATACAACATCTCCCATGGGAGTCCATCTCTGAAGTCACGTGAGAGGGCTTCAAGCACCATGATAAACAACAAGGGACTCAAAACTGACCCCTGATGCATGCCAACATTCACGGGAAACTCATCACTCAAAACTCCATTCACTCTTACCTGGGTGCGAGCACCCACGTACAAGGGCATAACCACCCTAACCAGCCACTCTTCCAACCCTAGCTTTCTCATTGCCCACTTCACCACCTCTCTAGGAACTCTGTCAAAGGCCTTTTCCAAATCAACAAAAACAAAATACAATTCCCTTTTCTTTCCAATATATTTTTCCTGAAGCTGTCGAACAATGAATATGGCATCAGTGGTCCCCCTGCCTGGCATAAACCCAAACTGCATCTCGTCGATATTCACTCTTTCTCTAATCATACCTTCTAGAACTCTCTCCATTACTTCCATTATCTAAGAGCTTTATACCTCTGTAATTTCCCCTTTCCAGGGCATCACCCTTCCCTTTGTACACATTTACAATTACACTCTTCAGCCAATCATCTGGGACAACACACTCATATATAATCATGTTTATCAGGTCAGTGATTAACCTCACCCCAGTATCTCCTGAGGCCTTCAACATTTCAGCAGTCAACCCAGACACACCTGCCGCCTTCCCCACCCGCATCCTGCCTATTGCCTCACTCACAGTAGAAGCGTCAATCAAAGGCCAAGGGCCAAACACTGGATCTGCTGGCTCCAAACCTTCTCTATCCCAATCAAACTCCTTATTCAACAACCAGCTATAATGCTCTCTCCATGCATCTTTAATATCCTCACTGTTCACCACTACCCTTCCTTCATCATTCTTCACACACTGCTCACCTACAATGTCCCGATTATCCCTCTTCACCTGATTTGCCACCCTAAAAATCATATTTTTCCTTTCTCCATGATTTAGATTATCAAGTAAAAGTCTCTGTGACTCACACTTCGCCCTGTATACCTCTCTTCTAGCCCTGCGCTTGGCAGCCAAGAACTTCTCCCTGTTACCACCATTCTTCCATTCCCGGAAAAGCCTTCTTTTCTCCTTAACTGCAGCTTCTACACCCTCATCCCACCACCAGGTTACTTTGTCTTGGTGGGCCTCTTGTCCAACCGCATATTGCATCGGTAACTCTCAAGAGGTTGTTCTTAAGGGCTCTATACTGTTCATTAACGCCTCTATCTACGGCTTCCTGTTCAGCCACCACTCTCCTCATCTCACTATAAAAGGCATCCCTTACTGATTGGTTTCCCAGCTTCCATATTTTCCTCCTAGATACATATGTCCTCCTTCTCATCACTCGTTCCTTAAGCACCATGTCACAAATCAACAGTTTGTGCTGCTTACTATTTTCAATTTCCCACACACCTGCTCAGTCACTGAGCCCTTTCCCCAGTGGTAAGGGTAGAACTTTCACGGGGGTCAGTGATGCAAACGGCCCTATGCATGGAGGGATGGAATCAGACGAGGAGGATAAGGAAGACATCACTCTACACTCTACAAGTGCTGTGTACAGACTGAGCCATGCATCAGTGGGGTACCTTGGGTACCTACCTACCCTGTGGTTGTCATAGAAAATGGTCGCGAGTTCAAAGGGTAGTGCGAAGGTGCTTGCGGCATATCCCGTCAGCCAGCGGCACTCCGCACCCTGAATCATGACGGCTATACACGTAAGCCAGAGTGTAATGGTTAAATAAACCGTTGAAGTTGAATGTCGAACCAAGGTATACATAATCGTACGATACGTCAATACTGTCATTCCCAAACTTAAAGCCCTTATACTTTTTCACTTTACCCCCAGAAAATGCCATGACTTTAGTTTTATCTGTATTTACCTGCAGTGCCCAAAGGCTACAATAATCACGAAGTGCAACTAAAGAAAGCTGCAATTGTTTATCATTATCTGCGAATACAGTACTATGGTGTCATCAGCATATAACAGACAAAACAGACTGAAATACATGTTTATATTCTCAATCAAATTGATGGTATCTGTTTCACTGATAAATTATACCCCCCAAAAATAATTACTAATATAGTTACTAAAATCATTTACAAAAATCGCAGAAAGTAATAGTGATATGTTTTCACCTTATCTTACACCAATATTACAAGGAAAATAAGCAGAATGTGTATTGCCTACTTCAAAACACAGTATCTTGGCATTATTATGAGTAATATTATATTTTATCATCTTAAGGAAGGGAAGAGCTTATGTAAATCAGATATTCATTCTTAGTCTTTAGCGGAAAAGTTTCTAGAGAAGGGAAAGAAGTTGAATGCAGCCTTCATGGATTTGGAGAAAGCATATGACAGGGTGGACAGTCTAGAATTGTGGAAAATATTAAGAATATAAGGAGTAAATGGGAAGTTGATAAATGCCTAGAAGAGTATGTATGAGGGTGATATGGCTGAAGTGCGTGTGGACAGTGAACTGAATGAATTTTTTTATCTGAACGTTGGATTGAAACACGGATGTGTCATGTCTCCATGGTTGTTCAATCTGTATATGGATGGGGCTATAAAGGAGATGCAAGGTAGGGCAGTGGATGATGAAGCAGCCCAAATGAGAGAGGGCAGTGTATGGAAACTCCCAGTACTGTTGTTTGCAGATGATACTCTGTTGTTAAGTGAAGACGAATGGGAACTGCACGGCTTAGTGGATGAGTTTGGGAGTGTGTGTAAGAAACAGGATTTAAAGGTGAATGTAGGGAAGAGTAAATTTATGGTCTTTGAGAGAAATTAAGTCACTGAATGTACAGTGAAAAAGAATAAGGAGGAAATGGAAAAGTGAGTGCATTTAAGTACTTGTGTAGTGTGATGAGTAAGGATGGAAGTTTAGAGGGTGAAGTGCTTGAAGGGGTACAGCAAGGAAGAAAGGTTGCTGGTTCTTTGAAAGCAGTGATAAGAAACAGGGAAGTGAGCATGGAAGTGAAAAAGTTACTGCATGACAGTACTGTGATACCAACTCTAACGTGTGGAAATGAGGCTTGGACCTTGTTAGAGGGACACAAGTCAAGAGTAAGGGCAGTGGAAATGAGTTATCTGAAAGTCTATGTGGCAAAGAATAATTGCTTATTGTGTGATATATAGAAATCAGACAGAACATACAAAGTAAATATATGATCCAGAGTGCTATGGTTTTACTTGAAGCCAGCTTGCTCATACTCTAAGTGTTTATCATTTGCCATATATTCATAAAATCTAGTACTAAGTAGAGATGTAAATAATTTACAGAGACAGTTCCGCATTGTTATCCCTCTGTAGTTATAAATAGGCTTAATTACACCCAATGTCCAATTAGTCAGAATAACTGCTGGGTTTAAAATTACATTACATAAATGTAAATAACCAATAAAACACATTCAGGACAATTTTTTATAAACTCATCTCAAATGTGATCAACTCCAAGAGCTATGTTGTATTTCAAGCCCTTAACATGTGTCATAACCTCTTCTTTTGTAAATGCCCTATTAATAACTTCACTTTCATTCACTAGATTACAGTCCCCTTTACCATCTGCAATACTCACATTCCCAGTCCCAAAATCACTGAGCTGCAAAAGTTTCTAGAGGGATATTGCCCATTTTCTGCCTTGGCTTAGAATCTTTATTCATGATATTCCAACATACTTGACCTTTTCCTAACAACTAATCCTTCTGCTTACACTGTTCATCTTTTCTCTCCGTTGGGCTCCTCCGATCATAATCTTATTACCTTAACATGTCCATTAGGGGAGGCGGTAGCTCGATCGGTAGAGAGTTGGCTTGCGGTCCCATGGGACCCAGGTTCGAATCCTCACTGGTGCAGGGAACAGTTTAAGGATTTGAATTTCATTAAATCAGGCTTTACTGATCTACCAGAAGACCCGCCGACATGTCGTAAAAATGACCCCGCTAATACCAATACACCAGTCCTGTATGAGACAGCCCTAGCATGTATTCAATATGGACGGTGGGTGTTAAGCGCCGAAGTGGTGACATGTAGATTGTAGGAGGACGACTGGGCCTTGATAGCAGGCTGTGAAGCCTATGCCCAGAGTCGGACACATAAAAAAAAAAAAAAAAAAAANTCTGTCCTATCACCTACTCTCTTCCTTTTATTCATCAATGACCTTCTAAGCTGTACATCTAACCCTATCCACTCATATGCTGATGATTCCACCCTTCACCTTTCCATTCGGTTCCTGCAACGTCCATCTCAGCAGTTACTTCAACAAAAAAGGGATGAGGCTATGGCACACCTAATGTCTGACTTGGCTCGTATCTCTGATTGGGGTAAAAATAATCTTGTTATTTTTAATGCATCAAAAACTCAGTTCTTACACTTATCAACCCGACAAAATCTTCCTCAGGATTACCCACTAATGTTTAATAATGAACAGTTATGTCCTGCATCATCCTTGAACATGCTTGGGGTTTCATTCTCTCGGGATTTGTCTTGGAAAGAACATATTACATCTCTTGTGAAATCTGCTTCCAAGAGATTAGGTGTGCTAAGCCGATTCCGAACTTTCTTTACCCCTGCACAGTTGTTGACCTTGTACACGGGTTTTATTCGCCCGTGTATGGAGTACAACTCTCATGTGTGGGGAGGCTCCCCACATGCAGCTCTTCTCAATAGGGTGGAGTCAAAGGCTTTTCGTCTCATTAACTCTCCTCCTCTTACTGATTCCCTTCAACCTTTGTCTCTTCGCCGCACTGTTGCATCTTTATCTCTCTTCTATCGCTACTTCAATGGTCACTGTTCCTCTGAACTGTCTGCTTGCATCCCTCCACCTCTACGACGGGCACGTAGTACCCGTCTAGCAACAAACTCTCATCCCTTTTCTGTCCAACTCTCTAATGCAAGAGTTAACCATCACTCCCAGTCCTTCATTTATGCAACTGGTCAACTCTGGAAATGTCTTCCTCTGTCTGTATTTCCTACTTCCTATGATCTCCAGTCTTTCAAACGCAGTGTGTCCAGGCATCTCGAATTGAACGGATCTTGAATTTGGCTCTCTTTTGTATTGTTTTTGCTTTTTCTTGGAAGGAACAGTATGCAGGCCTGTGGCCTTTGGTTCCTTCTTCCTTGCATAAAAAAAAAAAAAAAACTCTTGAGGGCTGCTTGATTTGAGAGCTTATATGTGTTTATGTAAACTTTTTTCGTATGACAATTTTGCATGCCAAGTCACTCTCCTATGATTTTTTGCTGTTAGAAGGAAGAGGCTCTAGCACCAGCAAATCAGGGTGGTACTCCTGAGGGGACCAGGAATGCTGGTGATGAGGAGAGCTGGAACTCCTGTTTTACTAGCTACCTAACCATCCCCCTTTGGTGACCTTTTCATTGTGACACATGAAGAGGAGACCAGTACACTCTTCCAAACATTTCCTCTATCTCATACACTACACCACAGGCAATTTACACATCACACAACGTACCACACTACGTCACAGGGGCTGACGCCAACAAGGGCACGTGGCCAGAAAACTTTAACCCCACTAGCTAATGGCAGACCTTTTGAGGGGAGGCATGGTGGGGGCTCTGCCAGCATAGATTGTGAGACTGGGGTGAGATGGGGCTCAAACCTGCGCTAGAGGGTACATGTATCGATGAACATAGCTGAGGGATTTGATTAGATGGAGAGATTGTGGGTGTATCATAGATTAATGGCTTCCCCTCTATCACCGGAGGAGTGAGATGTGGGCCGCTGCTTGGTAAAAGGGTGTGTCGGGTAGAGTGAATAGGTAGGTCTCTCTCTTTCTCACCTTCCCCCTTTGTGTATCGTAAGTGAGGTGAGTTACAGAGCCCTCTTGGGTTACGAAATTTATTGTACACAGTTTTATCAAAGTGTGATTGACAGTGTAACATAGCATGACGGCAAACCTCCTAGGTGACCTTATCTCCTGCCTTCTGCCCTGGATCGTACTCTAGGGGTCTCTCCAACCCCTTCTGACCTGAAGGGAATCTCTCCGACATTATATACAGCTCGGAGGGGATGTGTGCATGTGATGCAGTGTCTGGCAGATTTCCATTCACGTCGACTAACCGACTAGAGCTGGTTACCCCACGTGTTTGAATATGTCACAAAATTCTTGGTCATCTGGACTATAAAGAGATTGTTGGAGATACATCATGTGTTAAGACATTCTTGATGGTCTGGGACAACAGGATTGTGGATATACATCATGTGGATTGACATTCCTAGTGAGACGCTGTGTATGTCTCCAGCAGACACTGCATACTGCACATTGTGATATGATATATATATTAGCCCCTAGAATATTTACACAGGGCATTGTGGTTTCCAGGCTGCCACTTCCACCCAATAGAAATGGGCCCAAACCTGGGAGTAATGCCCCAGGAGGCTGCCCTATCAATGGGTGTATAATGGAGGGGCAGCTTCAGTGCCAAAGCATGCTTGGAGGATGTCCCTGGAGCTGTCCTGGCAGTGTGCTCCAAGGCCAATACCACAGCCACTGGTCAAGGTTGGTGGGATAGAGGTCCCAGATCCATTGCCAGGACCTGGGACTGTGCAGTGGGTGGGGCCTTTGGCTCGTCACTCCCCTTTATTTTTACTGATTATGGTCATGTTAAAGAATGAAATTCAGAGCAAGCTGGAGGACACTAAATCACCCAGGGGGATCAGAGTGGCAATGTGGAATGTAAGAAGTTTGAGAGGCAGAGTGGGGGAAATGGTAAAGACACTGAGTAGGAGGTAGGTGGATGTGGGATGTGTGCTAGAAGTCCAGTATAGGGGTGGATCAGCCAGAAAGGCTGTTGAGAGGAATTGTTATTATAGGGTGTTCTGGCAGGGTAGGACTGATGGATATGGTGATGTGGGTGTACTGGCTGGGAAGAAATGGGTGGAATATGTCATGAATGTTATGAGAATAAGTGATACAATAACAGTATTGAAAATTTTGTTCAGTGGGAAAATGATTGCTTTTATGTTGGCATATGCTCCACAAGCAGGCTTGGATGAGGCAGAGAGGACTGATTTTGGGATGACTTAATAAGTGAAATATGTGGTATAAGGGATGATGAGATTGTAGTTTCAGGAGGGGACTTAAATAGTTATGTAGGTGATGCAGCTCAGAGATATGAAAGAACACATGCGAAATGTGCATATGGCACAAGAAATATGGAGGGCGAAAAGATACTCGAGTTTGGAGAGGCAATGAACATGATTGTGTGCAACACACATTTGAGATGAACTTGATTGTGTGCAACACACATTTGAGAGAGAGAGAGAGAGAGAGAGAGAGAGAGAAAGAATACACTGATTACATACGAGAGTAGGCTGATTACATACGAGTCAGGGGGAAATATTTCCCCCTGACTCGTATGTAATCAACCAAATAGACTGTTTCCTGGTCAGGAAGGCTGATAAGAGGTTACTGAGGGATGTTTAAGTTATAGTGAGCGAGGAGTGTGTGCGGCAACACAAGTAACTGATATGTCACATGATGCTTAAGGAGTGGGTGATGAAAAAGTGGACCTATGCACCAAGAAGGAAAATATGGAACCTGAAAAACCAAGCAGTAAAGGATGTCTTCTATAGGGAGATGAGAGAGGTGGCTGAACAGGGAAACGACAGAAGTGTTAATGAAGAGTACAGGGCCCTCACAAGCAACCTCTTGAGAGTTACTGATTCAGTATTAGGATGGACGAGAGGCCCACCAAGATATAAAGTAATTTGGTGGTGGGATGAAGGTGTAGAAGCTGCAGTTAAGGAGAAAGGAAAGCTTTTCCAGGAATGGAAGAAGGATGATAACAGAGAGGAATACTTGTCTGCCAAGTGTAGGGAAAGACAAGAGGTTTACAGGGCAAAGTCTGAGTCACAGAGATTACCAGATAACCTAAATCATGTGAAATGGAAGAATATGGTGTTTTAAGCTGGCAAATCAGATGAAGAGGTGCATAGGGCTATTATGGGTGAGCAGTGTGTAAAGAATGATGAAGGAAGGGAAGTGGCAAAAAGTGGGGATATTAAAGACATTATGGAGAAGGCATTACAGCCAGCTGTTGAATCAGAAGTTTGACTGGGGCATGGAAGGTTTGGAGCCTGCAGATCCAGTGTTTGGCCCCTGGCCTTTGATTGACACTGCTACTGTGAGCAGGGCAATAGGCAGAATGCAGGTGCGGAAGACAGAAGGTGTGTCTGGGTTGACTGGTGAAATGTTGAAAGCCTCCGGAGATTTAGGAGTGAGGTTTGTCACTGACCTGATAAATTCGATTATATATGAGTGTGCTGTCCCACATGACTGGCTGAAAAGTATAATTGTAAACGTGTACAAGGGGAAGGGTGATGCCCTGGAAAAAGGAAATTACAGAGGCATATAGCTTTTACACCAGATAATGAGTGTAATGGAGAGTTCTAGAAGGCATGATTAGAGAAAGAGTGAATATTGATGAGATGCAGCTTGGGTTTATGCCAGGCAAAGGGACCACTGATGCAAAATTCAGTGTTCAACAGTTTCTGGCATAATATTGTATATAGGAAAGAAAAGTGAACTGTACTTTGTTTCTGTTGATTTGGAGAAGGCCTTTAACAGAGTTCCTAGAGAGGAGGTGAAGTGGACAATGAGAATGCTTGGGATTGAGGAGTGGCTGGTTAGGGTAGTTATGGCCATGTATGTGGGTGCTCACACCCAGGTAAGGGTGAGTGGAGATTTGAGTGATGAGTTTTCTGTCAATGTTGGTGTGCACCAAAGGGCAGTTTTGAGGCTCTTGTTGTTTATCATGGTACCTGAAGCCTCACGTGACTTCAGAAATGGACTCCTGTGGGAGATGTTGTATGCTGATGATTTGACATTGATTGCAGAAATTGAAAGGGAGGCAGAGGAGAGATTTAGGAAGTGGTGAGATGGTATAGGGCACAAAAGCTTAAGAGTAAATGCAGCTAAAACAAAAGTGATGGTATCTAGGCTGGTGGCAGTACTGTCAAAGAAGAGGGAGAGTGGCCATGTGCGATTTGCCACAAGGGCATGGGAAGAAAATCCACCTTGTGCAGTGACTGTGATAAATGGCTGCATAAGACATGTAGTAGTATTAGAGGTGGTATGCGAGATAATGCTGATTTCATGTGAGCAGTGTGTCAGGGAGAGCAGGTGGATATTTCCAAGCATGAAAGGATTGAATGAGCCTCTTGTTGTTTTTCATGGTACTTCAAGCCCTCTCACATGACTTCTGAAATGGACTCTCGTGGGAGATGTTGTATGCTGATGATTTGATGCTGACTGCAAAGAATGAAAGGGAGGCAGAGGAAAGACGTAGGAAGTGGAGACATGGTATAGGGCACAAAGGCTTAAGAGTAAATACAGATAAAATGAAAGTGAGGGTATCTAGGCTGGTGGGAGTACTGTCAAAGAAGAGGGAGAGTGACCATGTGTGATTTGCCACAAGGGCATGGGAAGTAATTCCATCTTGTTCAGTGCCTGTGACATGTGGGTACATAAGACATGTAGTGGTATGAGAGGTAGTATGTGAGATAATGCTGACTTCATGTGTGTGGCGTGTCAGGGAGAGCAGGTGGAGATTGCCAGGGATGAAAGGATTAAACTTGCTGGTGAGTCTCTTGAGTGTGTGGAAGAGTTTTGTTATTTGGGAGACATGTTATGTGCTGGAGGTAGGGCTGGAGCTAGCTCTGTGGCTAGAGTGAGAAGTGATTGGATGAAGTTCAGGGGGCTGTTGCCTCTCCTGACATTGAGAGGGCTCTCCCTCCGTGCTAAGAGATCTTTGTATGCAGCTTGTGTTAGGAGTTTAATGCTGTACGGCAGTGAGATTTGGGCAGTAAAGGAAGAAGATAATCACAGGCTCAAACATAAAGAAATGACAATGACTAGGTGGATCTGCAGTGTGTCCCTGAGTGCAAGGCCTGGGGGGGGGTTGCAATGGAAGAGTTGAGGGACAGAATGGGACTGGAGTGTATTGGTGTTGTGATGAGGAGAGGTAGATTGAGATGGTTTGGACATGTGGAGAGGATAGGGGATGATAACTGGGAGCAGAAAGTAAGAAGTGTTAATGTTAGGGGTAGGGTTGCCAGAAGTAGACCGAAAAAGACCTGGGACGCGGTCACTGAGCGTGACCTCAGGGATAAGGGACTGAATAAGGAAGTTGCCTGAGATTAAGCAATATAGAGAGCCACCACTAGGTGACCAAGGCTGATGCATACAAGGATGTTGGAGCCTTCACAAACGAACGAACGATGCTGTCGATGGTGTGCTTGATGTAATTTCACCTCAACCACTGCACTGCATCATTTACCCTCACCATCTGCTCCATGGTGCAGTGGAGGTAGTAAGTCTTGACTGTTGTACTGATGCCTTGATCCATCATTGGCAGGGGAAGTAATGTTGTGTTGGGAGGTGGGTACACCACTTTCATAACATACACCATGCCCTCAGGGTGGCTCAGGGCACTGTCAACCAACAGGAGGAAATGATTGGCAAGGTTGCTCCACCTGGCATAGTCATGCAGATGGGGGTACTGATATACTGCCATTTATGAGCAGCAGAATGCAGAGGCCAGCCAGGTCCTAGGGTTACTCTTCCAAACAACCATATGGTTTTCCTTCACCAACCCTACCAGTGCTCACGGGTTCTCTCAGTGGTAAACCTGGAATGGCTTTAGCTTCAGGCCTATGAATTTGCACCAAGGAGGAGGGTGAGGCAGCCCTTGGCTACCTTAAATCCTAGCACACATCATTTTTCCTTCCTGATGTGCATCTTCCTGAATATCCATTTCCAAAACAAGCCACTCTCATCAAAGTTTAGGACCTGTTCCCAAGAGTACAGTAATACCACAATTATCCGATGTAACAAAGCCAAAGCCATGTCCGAGTAATGACTCCGTCAGGATAATGGACTTCTCCCTGGCCCCCATTTGTACATAACCTAACTTTGAAAGCCGGTGTAAATGGCCACTATAGTACATCATACAACACTTGTTCCTGTTGTTTAACACTACTCTATCTGCTCAAGCATACCTATAAATCACAGCCAAGCAATTACCATCATCAAGCAGACCCATCAACCACAGACAAGCAATCACCACTGCAGAGTCATGAAAACATGAAAAAAATGGCTACACAACAAAAATTGCAGTGGGCACACAAACCATAATCGTAAATTGAATAAAATCATGGTAAAATAGAATAAAATCATGGTACAGTACAATAAGCTAGAAAAAAATCAACACCAACACTCATGATTCAAACATCCTGCATCAGTCTTACCCAGGATCTCCCACTTCTAAAGAGTCACCATTAATCTCTTCCTTTTCCCTGGTGGAGAGGCCATCATCGCACACCCAAGGAAGAGGCATGCAAGAAATAGCAAGGCCTGAAGCAGGCACGGAACAGCCGCAAAAACCATAATGTGCACCGCCATAACAAATGTCTGAGAGGATCTGTTTATTACACTGCTGCTGGGCGGGAACTGGGAGCGACCAAGGAGGTCTCTAGTGGAAACTGGGTGAATTACCCAACCTGACAGGGTGGCACCACCGGGCTTCACCCAGCCAGGCGTGAAAATGTTCCTGTGGCCATAATTTCCACCTGGATGTATGCATTTTGTCCAGATATTATGAAAAATGTACAAATAATGGTTTCGAACAGCCAGATCACAGAGTCCAGGTAATGGCTGTCCGGATAATCAAGAGATTACTGTAGCCCTCTTTCTCTATCACTGCCTTAAATTTCGCAGGGAAGTCCTCAGTCACCAAGTGGTCTGCACTGACAGCCCATGCATAACATGCTTAAGGCCAGATACTTAAACCACTCCAACCAACTCATGCTGGCCTTAAACTCCTCCTTGGCATCCATACCTTGCTTATCCCTGAGGTTCTTCCACAGATTGAGATCCTTACTTCAGACTGAAATTGCAGTGAAGAGGCTGCTTTGCTCAGTTCAGCTCATTAACCCAAAGAGCTTGGAGATGCTCCATCTAGCAAGCAGTAGTTCTATGGTGGACAGAGGCATGTGCTGCAGCAGTTCAAGCCTGTCATCAAGCCTGGCATGCCTGGAGCTGTCACCCACGCACAGCTCTGGGAGAACTGCAGTAAGTCCTCATTTTTCAACGCATTTTACTTCGTCGTTTCATTTTTCACACAAGAAAAAAGTTTCCTATATGTCTTACACTTCGTCATTTTCCCCCTAACTTCGACACTCCCAGCCGGCAGCCGACACTCAGCAGACGACACATTTGCTCCCCTGTTTGTAAACACAGAAGATGGTGACCACTTCACCTCCACACTACAAATGCATCTATATATAAGAATGCTTATTAATGTGTTAAATGTGAGTTTTGTTGACACTTGAGCATACAAACTTTATCAAATAAACGTCTTCAATCAGTATATGATGCTGCAGCCTCCACCATGCTGAATGTTTTGGTTGATCAGCTGATCTGTGGCTACTAAACCAGTCAACATTACAACGGCTATCAGGTAAACTGGTTATGAGATTTTATTTCTTGCTTTAATGTTATTTAATAGTATTTTAACTTGCACATAAACTTACCAGAACAGTAATGTAAATATTGAACTTGCAAAGCCTCCACCATGCTGAATGTTTTGGTCAGTCAGCTGATCTGTGGCTACTAAACCAGCCAACATTCCAATGGCTATCAGGTAAACTGGTTATGAGACTTTATTTCTTGCTTTAACGTTATTTAATAGTATTTTAACTTGCACATAAACTTACCAGAACAGTAATTTAAATATTGAACTTACAAATTCAGTCCTGTGGAAAAACAGTACAGTGAATCACGTGATCACGTGATCAAAACAAACCATGCGGGTTGCATTCGAGGGTTTGGCCTTTCAAAGGCCTTTTTAACACTTTTAATGTCTTTTTAGGTACATGTTTAATGTGTTACGCTGTATAAGCAACTAGTAAACACTCATTTAATTTTGGGTAGGGCCTGTTTCGTGTTATAGTACTTTGTGACAGGGTAGGTACTTGTCCCACTGGAACGCCCCTCTATTTTTCTCATTGATTCTTAACTTCACACTTCGAGGTTTTGGCTTTCGCATGGTTTTGGCGGAACATCAAAGTGTCGAAATTTGAGGACTTACTGTCTATCATTGCCTGGATCCTGCATGCACCCAGACCATCTTGTCATAGAAAAGGAAGGCCTCGGACTTCTTCTGTGCAAGCCTCTCTTTCTCAAGCTCCTCCACTCAGATTTGGTGGTTCCTGAAGACAATAACTGGCCACCCAACACATACTCCTGCCCCCTCTGTTGTGATGGTATTAACCTACTGGATGACTTGTCCAAGGCGGCATTCTTAGTCATTTTTTCAAACTCAGTTTAGCCTCCTACCTGTGCTGCCCTCATCATCCACCTACAAGGAGGGCTACAATGGAATATCTCAACACCACTTGCCTCTGACCTGGGTTATCCATTCTATACCTTTAAGCTGACCACGGCATAGGCTACCCTACCTACTGGTCGGGCAGTGGGCCCTGACATGATGGCCAATTAGTTCCTTTGGCATCTTCCTCCTCACCTACAAGATGACCTCCTAGAAATCTTCATTCACAGTTGGTGTTAGGGTGTGTTCCTGAGTGACTGGAAAGAATCCATGTTGTAACCATTTCCCAAACCTAGACAAGACCCTACCACCCAAGCATCCTAGAGGCCCATTATTCTGCTAATGCATGTGGGGAAGCTACTAGAGAAGATGGCAGTGCATTGCTTCTCGTGGTGGCTGGAATCTCTGCCACTGTTTTGGACGGGCAGTGTGGATTTCGCCCTAGCCTGGGCACCATGGACATCCTGTGCCAGATGTAGCGCCTGATTCACAATACTTACAGCAGCAGGATGTTTATGTTCACCATCTATATATGCCTGATGGATCTGACTCAGCCCCTCATCTGGATATTCTCCAATGGCTCTGACAACCAGGAGTCACTGGCTCCCCTCTTGTATGGTTCCATGACATCCTATCATATTACAGCTTCAGGGAGTCAACTGATGGGGCCCTCTCCAGTCCATGTTTAATCGGCCAAGCGGCACCCCAAGGATCAGCACTCAGTCCACTCCTCTTCAGTGTCATAATGTCAGACTTGCTTTATTATTCTGACGTCACCTACCTGGTTTATGCTGGCAACGTCACCACTGTCAGTCAAGTGATCACCCTTGCAGAGGCCCAGAGACATCTGTTGGCAGTGCCCAGCTTCAAGGAATGGGCCCATAAGTGGGTCATGGAGATATATGTCCATACAGCAAAGTGATGGCTTTTACACTGCACTGCCTACCTTCAAAACCAGCTCTCAAGATTGGATCGGAAGTAGTGCCAATAGTCAGGGAACATACCCTATTGGGTCTTCATCTGGATGGTCCAATCCTTACCTAGAGCCAACACATTGAGTATATGCAGAATTCCTGTGGCAAGCAATTCGATGTTATGAAGAGTCCAGCAGGGTCACACTGGGGTGCCAGCCATGACCTGCTCTAGGCCTATTACAGAACCACCACATTTGTCAAATTCAACTATGGATCTGCACTCTACAGCTCGGCTTCTGATACCCAACTCTGGACACTAGACACTGTCCAAAATATGGAACTGACGATAGCGCATGGGGCAATTTGTTCTATTCCCTGCTGGGTCTCTGCAGGCCAAAGAAAAAGGTGTTCCCCCTCTCCTCTTCACCAGGACGAAACTTACCAACATACGCTTCTTAGTCATCCAACAGTCTTCCCCTCATCACCTGTTACTAGCTCTCCATGCCGCTGTGGGAGGGTCAACCCTCTGAACCCAACCTGGCCCATCAGGTCTAGATGTACTTTGTTTAGCTGAGCCCTCCCAGCATACCAGACACTATCACTCCAGCCTCCTCCCCATTAACCACTGGTGTCAGTGCCTCCTCTCCCTCCTTGGTGGGACCTCTCGACCAGGGCCTCACTTCAACTCAAGTAGTCCTTCAACAAGTCCTGGGATGGACATCTGACCCCCCCAAGTCTTTCAGGAGTTGACATCCACCACCTATGCAGAATGCCTGGAAATTTAGAAAGAAAGTTCCTACTCCCCAGCCCCTGCAGCACCAGCAGCAGCAGTGTATATGGTGGAGTTATCCATCTGTCAAACTCGGCAGTTCGATGCCACGATCATAATGCAGTTGCAGAGCTCTTTTAAGGCTCTTGAATTCCTCAACTCCCACTTCCAGCCTCATAATGAGGTACCTCTACATTGACAGTTTGCCAGCTCTTCACCTCATCATTACTACTCGACCTCAATCAGCAAGAAATCTGATTCGTGACATCCAGCCTTCCTTAGTGCCTTCTTGGCAGTGACTGGGAGGTCCACTTTCAGTGGGACTCCTCACATGTTGGCAATGGAATCATAGATGGCCTTGTCTTCATCATTTTCGGAGCCTCTGCCTCTCATTTGGCAGAGCAGCCTGGGATGCTAACCTGGAGATTCACCTTCCTGCCACAACATTGGGGTCATACCATTTGGACCTCATCCTTTGGCTCGAGCATCTTCCTGGATGTGGCAATCACCAGACTGCGCATCATGTACACTGACCTGGCCTCTCACCTCTACCACCTCGGACTAGTCCTAGATCCTTATTGCCAGTGGTGTAGAAACCATGAGGAGACCATAGCCCACTTCATATTGCACCGCCCTTGCTTCTACTCCATCAGCACCAACTTGAGGAACTGTCTAGCTGCCCTAGGAATCACTGACTTTTCCCTCCCAACACTCCTTGGCAGCGTGGGCCTGAGCTATCAGCAACAACATCAAATCCTAGGCCACACGTGTATCTTCCTCAGGATATCTGGACTACTACACCATCTTTAGTTACAGTTCCCTTTTTGTGTCTCTGGGAGGACTTCTTTGGGCCTCCAGCTGATGACAGCCCTTCCATTAACACCAAGGCCATGGTTATTTTACATTGGTCAGATAACCATGTTTTGTTAGGTAAGACACTTTAGGTTAGGTAAGGCTGGCATATGAATATGTAAGGGTAGGCTTCTAATAATAACTTACGGTAGGGTTTGAGTAAATTTTAGAATGTCTCCTACTCCACTTGATAAACAAACACAAGTGAATTGAGAAAAACACTGATGTAATGAACAGGGGAAAACAAAATCATCATTAAACAACCATTAACAACCATAAAAATGACTAGAACAGAAAAGCAAACAACCAGAAAGAATGAGAAATGAATCAGTAAGGTAATGCTGCTACATAAACTAGCAGGAGGAAGTCTGTGACCTTAAGCAGTGGCCTCATTTCTAAACAAAGGCTGGTCAAACTATTATCAGTTATATACTACTCCTATGCTTTTGAAATTATTTGATTATTGTATCCATAATGATATTAATATGTTACATGCTTATGAATTACAAAAAATGAGCTTTGCAATGTGTTTAATCAAAAACACGGCACAGTGTTAGCAGGCACTTGTCTCTAAATATTGCTGTTCACTACTTTGGTGTGTGGGCAACACTTCTTGAAACTCATCTTCTACCCAGATGTGATGGTGTGAGCTGATGAAAAGAAAATATTCATGGCAAAAGAAGTGCAGATTTTCTTCTAGCAGTGACAATAAAAAACATTACAGTAATCTCTCTACTATCCGGACGACCACTATCTGGTTACATCACTATTCGGACATCGTGGGCAGATGGCCGAAATCCCCAAATTGCAAAAAAAAAATGAAAAAAATCCGATTTTTTCCAACCGCGTCAGTTTGAATTTCCCGTGCACGCCGACTAGCTCCCTTCCCCCCCAGTCGCCCTCCTCCTAGTTCTGTCTCAACTCCCATGAACAGTGGATGGCTGTCCGATCGTTTGCGGTATTTTCATTCTTGTTTAAATAACCAAAAGTCACAGTGCTAAGGATTAAGTGTAGTTAAACACTGGATTACTGGACATGCTTCAAGAGCAATTATGACCACTGTAAAAACCTTAGAGGTGGGAGTAAACAAGGAGTAAATAACAATCATGGACATGTAAGTAAACATTGTCAACTGCTAAATATTTTCCATAATCACTTCTAAATCCTCATTCTCTGGTTACATTTTATTTACTTCATGCTTTGTGTCCCATATTTGAGTGCATAGGCTGTGAAAAGGTGATTTTCTCAGTAATAATCATGTCTCTTCCTTACGTTCATTATGTAGTCAGCTGGCGAAACCCCTACCTTACTCACCTCAAAATCATCATTTTGGGGTTAAAATTTGATTAATTCATGGTTTGTGCCAATTATTTATGTGAATGGGGTCTTAAATAAATGCTATGCATGTCCGGTAGGGAGGTAGGTAGGTGATTTTCTGATTTAGGTTAGGTTAGGTTAGGGTCAAGAATGACCAGTGCTGTTGGTGAACAGTGAACACCTTTTCCATACCTAACTCTTTTTCTGGTAACAATTTATTTATGTGATGCTTTGTATCCCATAAGTTAGTGCATAAGATGTGAGAAATGATTATTTTCATAGTGACTGCCACGTCCGATACTTACGTACACTAACCTGCCAACTCGTGAACACCCCTGCCTTACTCACCTCAAATTCATCATTTTGGGGTTAAAATTCGATTAATTCATCCTTTGTGCCAATTATTTATGTGAATGGGGTCTTAAATATGTGCTATGCATGTTCGGTAGGGAGGCAGGTAGGTGGTTTTCTGATTTAGGTTAAGTTAGGTTAGGGTCAAGAATGACCGGTGCTGTTGGTGAACAGTGAACACCTTTGCCATATCTAACTCTTTTTCTGGTAACAATTTATTTATTTTATGCTTTGTATCTCATATTTTAGTGCATAAAATGTGAGAAGCGATGATTTTCATAGTGATTGCCACGTCAGATACTTATTTACACTAAGCTGCCAACTCATGAACATCTGCCTTACCTCAAAATCATCATTTTTGGGTTAACATTCAATGAATTCATGCTTTGTGTCCATTATTTAATGCATATGGTGTGAGAAAGGGTGATTTTCATAGTGACTGCCACGTCTGATACTTACTTACACTTGCTGGCAAGTTGTGAGCACCTATGCCTTGCTCACCTGGTGTGAAAAAGGGTGATTTTCATAGTGACTGCCACGTCTGATACTTACTTACACTTGCTGGCAAGTTGTGAGCACCTATGCCTTACTCACCTCTAAATCATCATTTTTTGGTTAAAATTCAGTTAATTCATGCTTTGTGTGCATTATTTATGTAAAAGGGGACTTAAATAAGTGCTATGCATGTCCGGTAGGGAAGTAGGTAGGTGGTTTTCTGATTTAGGTTAGGTTAGGTTAGGGTCATGAATGACCAGTGCTGGAGCTTCAGGGCCACTATCCGGACAAGACCACTGTCCGGTCATGCCTTTGGCTCTATTATGTTGGATAGTAGAGAGATTACTGTATATCCATATGTGCTATGACCATGGGATCACTGTACAGTAATCCCTCAATTATCCGGATGCTCTGTATCCAGTCATGCTCTGTTTACGGATGTTAGGCCTTGGCTCTATTAAGTCCGGATTTACTTGTCCGTAACTGGACATAAAAGTTCCGGCATCAGTGGCCGGCCAGCCTACAAAGTAAAAGAAAAAAAAAAAAGTCCGTTGAGTCGCTTGCTGGCCTCTCTGTTCAAGCACAGGTAAAAGACCATAACCCACAAGCTGAGCTAAAATGGCTGTCCAGGTCCCTACCGAATGGTGAAAGTCGTCTGGCCGCCAGGATCACTCATGTATTGCCAGAACGTGTGTAATACCAACCGCATCCCACAAGCTGACTGCAAACACCTGTCTGTCTCCCCACCAAATGGCCAAAGTCATCCGGCAACCAGGATCACTGGTAATGTACCACCACCACATGAGTAATACCGAATGCAACCCACAAGCTGTCTGTAAACGCCGGTCCATCTCCTCACCAAATGGTCAAAGTCCTCCAACCAGCATTGCTTCTCCCTCCCCCCTCTCCTCCATCCCCTTCCATGCTCCCCACTGCCAAGGCCAATGCTTATCTCCTTCCCCTCCCTGTTCCTCAGTCCTACCCCACCATCGTGTTGACTACCATCCACCAGCGAGTTTTTAAAAGTTTTTGGCAATTTATTTGAATACTATTGGCTGAATCAAAATTTCAAAAAACAACACGAGAAAGCTCATGAAATTCTGCATCTAGACATATGCTTACCTCTTGCACGGTGCAAGTGAAATTTTGCGTTATGATGTTGGGAAGTTATTTGAAAGTATTTTTTACTCTTCAGTAACTTTATTCTCACTGCATTTCTGTACTTTCACTCATCAGTTTTGTGTGCTTTTATCAGCTTCTCTACTTTCACTCATCAGTTTTGTGTGTTTTTATTAGCTTATCTTAAAGTGTAAACACCAATGAAGATGATGGTATACAATTTATACCAAATTTCTGGGCACATATTTGGCCGTTTTTTTTTTTTCTCTCTTTTTGCCACGAAAGCAGCCATCACTCGGTGTCCCAGAAATTTTACTGTTTTTGTGGATTTTTGTGTTCTGTTTATGCATTGTTTTCTTCGTATCTAAAATTAAACTGGATATTCCCACATGTGTTTTGATGCCTAAATACCATACAGCTGAAAGATCGGACAACACTGCCAAAATCTGGAGAGGTACTTTACATACAGGTTGAGTTTTTGTGAGTTTTTTTTTAATGCACTGTTTTCTTAGTATTTAGCAATATTTGGGATATTATGATCAGTGTTCTGATGTCTAAAAATGAGAGAAAGACCGGAGAACACTGCCAAAATTAGGAGGGGTACTATATGAGGGCTGTTCAAAAAGTAACCGACCTTTGGCTGGGAAAAATAGAATTATTCACCTGGCAGTCTGAAACCCTAATCCCTGTCAAAGTAGTCTCCTTGGGACTGCACACACACACATCTCCCAGCAGTCCTGCCATTATTGGAA
>JAGKTI010010355.1:0-28687 GCA_018397915.1 Birgus latro
CTTTCTCACAACTTTACATCACCATCCTTCCCTCTTCTTTTCCACTCTGATGGCTCTGTAGTATTTCTTCTACTGATAAAACAGATCTCTTCGTTCAGACTTTCTCCTCCAATTCCACCTTATTTCCAGTGCTGTTCCCTCATCACTTCCCCCCTCTGGCTTTCTCATGGCTGACATCAAAATTTCTTCAACTGGTGTATTTTCTGCCATCACTGGCCTCAATACTAACAAGACATATGGACATGATGGGGTCCCTCCTGTTGTTCTCAAGAACTGAGCTTCTGTGCATACTCCCTGCCTAGGTAAACTTTTTCACCTTTGTCTATGAACACGTTCAGTACCTTTCCTTCTTGCTGGAAGTTTGCTCTCATTCAGCCTGTCCCAAAGATGACCATTCCCAATCCTCTAATTATTGCCCAACTGCTTTAACATTCTGTGTCACAAAAGCTTTTGCGTCTATTCTTAACTATAAAATTTTAAAGCCTTTTTCCTAACACAGCCTTTCGGATCATCAGTCTGGGATCCGGCAGGGACGCTCCTCTGGCGATCTTCTCACCTACCGTTCATACTCCTGGTCATCCTTCTTTCGGGACTTTGGCGAAAGCTTTGCCATTGCACTTGACATCTCAAAGGCTATCGATCGCGTCTAGCATATATCTTTAATTTCCAAACTACCCTCAAACGGTCTCTATCCTCCATTCTGTGCCTTCATCTCTAGCTTCCTTTCTGGTCGTTATATAGCTTCTGTTGTATATGGTCGCTGTTCTTCTCCTACATATATCAATAGCAGTGTTCCTCAGGGCTCAGTCCTATTACCAACGCTCTTCCTTTTTTTCATCAGTGACTTTCTAAGTTGTACATCTAACTCTATCCACTTATACGCTGATAATTCCACCCTTCACCTTTCCATTCCCTTCCTGCAGCGTCCATCTTACCAGTTACTTCGACAAACAAGGGATGAGGCTATGGCATACCTAATGTCTGACTTGGCTCGCATCTCTGACTAGAGTAAAACATTTTTTTTCTAATGCATCAAAAACTCAGTTCTTACACCTATCAACCTGTTAAAATCTTCCACGGGAGTATCCATTAATGTTTAATAATATCCAGCTCAATCCTGCATCATCTTTAAACGAATTTGGAGTTTCATTCTCTCGGGATATAGCTTGAGAATATCATATTACATCTCTTGTATAATCTGCTTCCAGGAGATTAGGTGTGCTAAGCCGACTCTGTAACTTCTTTACCCCTACACAGTTGTTTACTTTATACACAGTTTTTTTTTTTCGCCTCTGTGTAGAGTACAACTCTCATGTGTGGGGAGGCTCCCCACATACAGCTATTCTTAACAAGGTGGAGTCAGTGGCTTTTCGTCTCGCTAACTCTCCTCCTCTTGGCTCCCTTCAATCTCTCTCTCTTCGGCACACTGTTGCATCCTTATCTCCTTTCTGTCGCTACCGCAATGGTCACTGCTTCTCTGAAGTATCTGCTTGCACCCTTCCACCACTATGACGTTCACTTAGCACCCTTCTATCATCAAACTCTCAGTCTCATTTTCTGTTCATCTTTCTAGTGCAGGAGGTAACCGTTACTCCCAGTTCTTCATTTATGCAACAGGTCATCTCTGGAACTGTCTCCCTCTGTCTGTATTTCCTACCTCCTATGATTTACTGTTTCAAACGCAGTGAATGAATGAATGAATAATAAGAAAAGCAAGCAACGAGCCTAGAGTGGCTATGTGGCAATAAGGCAGCAAAGAATGAAGGACAAGTAAATTAGATGCCAACTACGCAGAGCAGAAGGAAAAGCAATAATATTAGAAATGGGAAACGTAGGAGAGTTACCAAGGAACTCAGCAACGAAGGACGGGATATTAATGTGAGGAAGGGAAAAGCAGAGCAACAGACTTGAAGTATGAATGAGCAGTCGAGCGGTAGGTGTCAGATAGTCAGGGGATAGTTACAGCGTGAGCTAAGTGGCAGGGGGTCACCAATCATTAAGTGACCATGAGTGAGGCGGGTGTGATTCAAGCGAAGGTGAGCAAGGACAGTCTCCCATCGACGATTGGGATGAGTGGAAATAGGACAAGGAAGAACAGAAGGTTTAAAAAGATGATGTTTATTGGTGACCTGGGATTCCCAGGAAGTTTGCCATAGATCAGGGAAGAGGTGAGTAACAATAGGTAAGCATTCAAGAGCAGGAATATGTCGAGCAGAAGGCGTGAGATACCGCGCAGCAGAACGAGCCAGCAAATCTGCACGTTCATTACCAGCATTTCCAAGATGACTGGGGACCCAGCAAGACTGAATCGACTTCTTGCGCACAGAAAAACGGAAGAGCCACTGTTGAATTTGGGTGACAAGGGGATGAGAAGATGAAGAGGCCCATAGAGAAGAAAGCACACTCTGAGAATCTGAGAAGATAACAAAAGAGGAGGAAGAGGAATGAAACAGAGATTTCAGAGCGAAAAGAATTGCATAAAGCTCTTCAGTGACAACACCCGCAACAGAAGGAAAGGAACTGAAAAAAAGAAGACTCAGGGGAGACAATAGCAAAACCAACACCACGAAGGAATTTTGAACCATCGGTGAAGATAGGAGTACCAGAAGATTGAGAAGACATGTGTTCAAGAAAAAGAGAGCAGAGAGCGACACGAGAAAGAAGAGAGCGAGAACAAGGGAGAAAAGAAGAACAGACCACTGGAGGAGGTAAAAGCCAAGAGGGGAAAGAAACAAGATGAAAGGGAAGAATATGTGGAAAGGTGAAACCAACAACTGAAAAAAAGCAGGGACATTGAGGGAGAAAGGAAGGAGGAGTAAATAATCAGACTGAAAAGAACAGCGGGGAGCAGGAGGAGGATGGAGCAATGTACTAGAAGTAAACTGAAGAAGACTTGCATAAGACTTAACTGTAAGTAGACAACGACGAGAGGAACGGGGGGGGGGGATCCTGATTCGACGTAAAGACTTGTGACCGGAGTTGACCGAAAGGCACCTATTTCTAAAAGAAGACCAGCATGATGAAGGCAGTCACGTTTCGAAAGGATATAGGCAGAGGCAGAGGATTGGACTTGACACCCACAATCGAGTTCAGAAAGAATAAGGACAGAATGGAGACGAAGAAGCGTGGGTGATCAGCACTCCACAAAAGATGAGGCAGAGCTTGTGGTAAATGAAGACGATGAAGAATGGAAGAACGTGGGAAAGAAACTTGCGCATTATAGTTTAACCGAGTGTCAAAGACAAAACCAAGAAAGGTTGCAGAAGATCAATATGGAAGATGGACGTTATACAGGTAAAGCAGTGGTTGAGATATAGTACGGGAACGGGTAAATGACACTGAATAAGACTTGGAGGGAGAGAAACGAAAACCATTAGTGGTGGCTCAAGTGGAGGCTGCAGTAATGGCAAACTGAATAAGTGACTGGAGACGAGGGTGATTCAAATCCACAGCGAAAATAGCATAATCATCGACATACAGAGAGGCGGAAACAGTGGGAGGTTGAGAAGAGACAATACTGTAAATGGCGATGAGAGAAAGGGTAGTACTAAGGACACAGCCCTGGTGGACGCCTTCATGCTGGAGGAAGGCACAGAAGAGATGGGCACCGAGATGGACACGGAAGGTGCGAAGGAAAAGGAAATTTTGAAGAAAAACGCTAATGTTACCATGAAGTCCAAGAGAACAAAGACAATGCATAATTTGATATTGCCATTTAATATCGCAAGCCTTTTCCTAATACAAAAATATAACAATAACAGACTAGTGACGGGAAAATGCAGAACTGATAAAATACTCCAGACCTAAAGTGATACGAGCTTTGCGATATCTAAACTGTAAGGGGGAGAGAAGACATCGGGATTCAAGGTGCCACATAAGGTTACAATTGATCATACATTCAAGCAGATATAAACACCTGGTCAGAGCTAAGGGACGGTGGTGTTGAGGAAGATAACTTGTTTTACCAGGCTTAAGAAATGGTAGGATGACCACAACACGCCAAACAGGAGGAGAGAAACCCTCATACCAAATCCTGTTGTAAAGGGCCAAGAAAAAAGACATGGCACTGGGAGTGAGATGTTTCAACATACCGTAATGAATACCATCGAGACCCTCGCTGTAATCTGTACACAACTGAAGTGTGGACGATAACTCACTGAGTGAAAGGAGCATTACTAGTTCCCTCGGAAGACAAAGTAAAAGAAATCGGGACAGATTCAGAAAGAGATTTAAGACAGTGAAAATCTGGAGAAAGGTGGGAACCTGTACTTACAAGACTAAAATAACTACCTAAACCTTCAGCATCCAAAGAAGCATCAGGTACGGAACGACCATCTAAAGAAAGAACAGGAGCCCGTGGAGGGATATGCTTACCAGAGATTCTACTGATACGAGACCAAAGTGCTGCAATGGGAGTGTCTACCGAAATGCTAGAAACAAAAGACATCCAACTGTGACGTTTGGCTTGACAGACAGTGCGGCAGAAGGCAGGAGATACACATTAAAACAGTGAGAGGCTACGAGTACAGTCTGGCGCAGATCGTCGACAACGGAAACTTTTACAGGCAGCACGTTTAATTCGGAGGGCATGTTTGCATTCAGGAGTCACCATGGCACAAATTTGGCTGTAGGAGGTCTGGTATTTCTATGGATAGCAATGAAGGCAGCTCCTAAAACCAGGATAAAAAAGAATGAAGGCAACTCGTGGGGGAGACGAAAAGGAGGAAGGAGGTAAATAGGGGACTGTAAAAGATGAAAATAAGCTCTGGTCAACAGCATGAAACTGCCAATGGGCAGGATTAGGAACCGGACAGAAAGAAGTATAAGAAAGCTTAATAGGAAAGTGATCACTGAAAGCAGAGTCATCAAGAACAGACCAGTGGAAGTCAGGGGAAATAGAACAAAGAGACATATTGATGCAAGAAAAGGAACGAGTATGAAGGCCAAAGTGAGTAGGAGAGCCAGTACTGAGCAGAAAGAGATCGGAAGTAGAAAGAAACTGTTCAAAGAGGCGACCACTGGGGGTGACCACGGAGTCCCCTCAATGGGTGTGACGGCAATTGAAGTCTTCAAGGAGGAGAATAGGAGGAGGATGGGAATGAAGTACGGAGGAAAAGGCAAAAAAATCAAAAGGAATAGAAGAAGGGAGAAATAGAGAGAGCAGACAGTGACCCAGAGCCGAAGAAAAAGACAAGTGGAAACATGAGGGATAGAGGAACAGAAAGAAAGGGGTTCAAAAAGAACAGTGTTGCAGATGAGAATGGCAACAGAGGAAGAAGGAGGAGAACCAAGAAAAGTAAAACCTGGAATAGGAACAGGGGAAGTGTGAAGAAAAGTTTCCTGGAGAGATACAACTAGAGGATCATGAACGGATATGGGGTAACGTATGGAAGGATGATGGGACGCAAAACCGCGTATATTCCATTGTAGAAGGGCCATGAGGAGAAACAAGAATTAAAACCAGGAAAGGTGGCGGGTGCACGGGACGGTCAGGGCAAGAATATCCAGGAGGCATAGGGAGAATGAGGACCGAAGACCAAAGAAATAGGAGAAGAGTAAGAAGAAACAAGTCACAGCAGGGGAGGGACGGACAGAGTTGGGAGGAGTGGGAGGTACAGATGGGGAAAGAGGAACAGGAGAAGGGGGAAAGGAGGAAAGAGATGGATGTACGTCCACAGAAACAAGGGAGAACATGAAGGAAGTGCTGCAAATATAGGAGACAGTATCCTGAATTGTCTCTGTGTCCGAGTGAGAAGAGATAGGATGGGTGGAGACTGTGGAGATGCCCTGAGAGGGCTGACAGGTGGACAAAGGGGAGACCGTGGTAGAGGGTGGGGAAGTTAAACACGAGAGACGTTTGGAAGGTTGGACAGGAGAATTTGAGGAGGGGAGACTGTCACGAATTTCCTAGATCGTGATATTAGTATCGTAATTCGTGACATTATTTAGCAATAGTGGGGACGATTGAACAATTGTGAAATCCATAGAATTTCTCTCATTCTCTTAACCGCCAACTTTTGCACTTATATGTGTATCGATTTTTCAAAGCTTTCGTCATTTTCTTGTGAGTGACTGTCTCTGCGTACAGACAGTGCATTCCACTGAGCGATATTTTGTGAATTATTGTTCCCTCACCCTTGCCTTTCTAACCGTTGAGTTAGCCACGCCCACCTCACGCGCCTTTGTGCTGGGCACTCGAGCAATGCCAGTCGGAGTTTTACAGTCACGGAGTGTAGTAGTGCTGTGCGCAGAGCTCGAGCGGGTCCCTCATCGTAGCGACTACGAAGTCTCCCGCAGTATCGGCGTATTCCCAAATCTCCCACCAGCCTGGTGATCGACTGTAGCAGACGTCCAGTCCATTTACAGCGGCGATCTCATCTCCACTGACCAGTAATTCTTTTGTTTTTCTTAGACTAAGATTGTTTAGCTATTCAGCTCCGTGCGTCATTTAGCTATTGGCTTAAGTGCGTGAGAGAGTGCATTCCTTTTGCTCTGATTTTGAATAGATTCATGTAACATAAATGTATTTTTTTGTAATTAATGTGTGTGTGTGTGTGTGTGTGTGAGAGAGAGAGCGAAAAAAGAAAAACATAGTAAAAAAATAGGAGTGGGAAGTTGTGTGCCTGAGCGTAGATGAGTAACTGAGTGAATGAATGATGAGTGAATGGGTGGATGAGTGGGTGGGTGGATGAGTGGGTGGGTGGGTGGGTGAGTGAATGGATGGATGGATGGATGAATGGGTGGGTGGACGAGTGAGCGGCGGACAGATGCGTCAATGAATGCGTGAGTGGGTAAACGAGTGAATGGATCAGTCAATGGATGGGTGAGGGAATGAGTGAGTGGGTGAGGGAGTAAGCTACTGGACTGATGGATGGGCGAAGTAGTGAGTAGGTGTGAATGTGAGGGTGAGTGGATGAAAGACGGAGTAACTATGAGAGTGTGAATATGCAAATGAGTTAGGAAACGTGTGAGCGAGAGAGTTGGTGTGTTGGATGGAGGTTAGACGGGCGAGTAAATTAGCAAGTTAATGAGTGGTGGGGGAGTTGGAGGGTGGGTGGATGGGTGAGAGGGTGGGGGAGAGTGAGTCGGTGGGTAAGTGAACTGGTGAGGGCTAAGTAGGTGTGTGTATAGTTGTGTAAAGGAGGAAGTGAACAGGTGACAGAAAGATAACAAGTGTGTCTGTGTGGATTAGTGAGTGGGAGGGTTGGAGGTTAGTGAGTGGGTGTGGGTTAGTAAGTGGGTAAGTGTGTGGATTAGTGAGTGGGAGGGTGAGCAGGTTAGTGAGTGGGTGTGAGCGGAGGCTAGTAAATGGGTAAGTGTGTGGATAAGTGAGTGGGTGGGTGGCAATGTGAATGAATAAGTGGTCATGGGTGGGTGAGTGGCTGACTGAGCACATAAGTGAGTGAATGAGCAACTGATTGAGCTAATGGGTCTGTGGGTGTGTTAGCAGGTGAGAGGCTAAATAATTGACAGACTGATTGTGCAAGTACGCGATTGGGGTGGTGAGTGAGTGAGTCGGAGAATTTGGGTGGGTAGGTGGAGGTGCAAGTTAGGGTAGATGACTGAGGGAGTGAGTAGGTAGGTGGGTGAGTTAGTGATTGTGAGAGTGAGTGAGTGAATAAGTGAGTGAGTGATAAGCTTGGTAATTGAGTACGTGAGATGGTTTAATATGAAGAAACGAGCAAGCGAATAAGTGAGTGCGTGAGTAACTGAGTGAGTGAGTCTGAGTGGTCGGTTGCGTGGGTCGCGGGGCGAGTGTAAAAACTGTTCGGTGGTTGTGTGGGTAGGGTGTTGAATGAAAGAAGGAGTAAGTGAGTGACTGATTGACTGAGTGGCTGAGTGAGTAAGTTCTAGGCTGCTTGAGTAGATGAAATTGTGAGTTAATGAGAGAGCCAATGAGTGGAGGGATGAGCAATTATGTGATCTGACTAATGAGTGATTGGGTTAGCATATTTATGACTACATGATGGATGAGTGAGCTGAGTGAGTGAATGATGGGAACGTGGGCTGAGTGAGTGCATGAGTGGGTGGTTCAGCGAGCGAGCAGTTGCGTGGGTAAGTCCATGAGTGAGTGAAGGAGGGAGTGCGTCGATGGATGAATGCTTTTTATACAAGGAAGACGGAACCAAAGACCAGAAGCCTGGAAGATTGTTCCCTCCAAGACAAAAAAAAAAAAAAAAAAAAAAAAAAAAAAACAGAGCCAAATTCAAAGTCTGCTCATTTCGAGATGCCTGGACACACCGCATTGGAAAGACTGGAGGTCATAGGCAGTAGGAAAACAGACAGAAGACATTTCCAGAGCTGACCTGTTGCATACATGAAGGACTGGGAGTAATGGTTAACTCTTGCATTAGAGAGTTAGACAGAAAAGGAATGAGAGTTTGTTGTTAGACGGGTGATACGCGCCATCCATGGTGGTGGAGGGATGCAAGCAGGCAGTTTAGAGGAGCAGTGACCATTGAAATAGCGATAGAAATGAGATAAACATACACCAGGTCGGCGAACAGGCAGAGGTTGAAGGGAGCCAGTAAAAGGAGGAGAGTTAATGTGAACAAGTATTGTTCACAAGAGCTGCACGTGGGAAGCCTTCCAATACATGAGTGTTGTACTGTACACAAGGGAGAATAAAACCCGAGTATAAAGTCAACAACTATGCAGGGGTGAAAAAAAAAGGGGGGGGGGATCGGCTTAGCACACCTAATCTCTTGGAAGCAGATTTTATAAAAGAGGTAATAAAGACCTTTCCATGATAAATCTCGAGAGAATGAAACCCGAAGTACGGTATGTTTAAAGATGATGCAGGATTGAGTTGGATATTGTTAAAAATTAGAGGATACTCTTGCGGAAGATTTTGACGAATTGACAGACGCAAGAACTGAGTGTTGAAGCACTGAAAATAACACGATTACTTTTACCTCAATCAGAGATATAAACCGAGTCAGACATTAGGTGTGCCATAGCCTCACCTTTTGTTTGTTGAAAGTAACTACTGAGATGGACGCTGAGGGAAGCGAATGAAAAGGTAAATGGTGGAGTCATCAGTATATGAGTGGATAGGGTTAGATGCATAGCGTAGAAGGTCATTGATGAATAGAAGGAAAATAGTTGGTGATAGGAGAGAACCCTGAGGAACACCATTATTGATAGGTCTAGAAGAACTGTGGCCGTCTACAACAGCAGCTATAGAACGACGGGAAAGGAAGCTAGAGATGAAGACACAGAGAGAAGCATTTTGGAAATTAAAGATTTTTGCCCAGCCCGATCGAAAGCCTTGGTGATGTCAAGCGCAAAGACAAAGCTTTCGCCAGTCCCGAAAGGAGGATGGCTAGGAGTCTGAAAAGTAGGTTAGAAGATCGCCAGTGAAGTGTCCTTGGCGGAACCCATACTGACGATCAGAAAGAAGGTTATGATAGGAAAAGGGCTCTAAAAAAATTTTTTGTCAAGAATTGATTCAAAAAAATTTGAAATACAGGATGTTAAAGCAATTGGGCGATAGTTAGAGGGCATGGAATAGTCACCCTTCTTTGGGACATGCTGAATGAAAGCAAACCTCCAGCGAGAAGGAATGATACAAGGTGACAAAGGAGGAACAATATGCCCAGGCCGGTGTAAAAACAGAAGCACAGTTCTTGAGGGCAATAGGAGGGCCCCCATCAGGCCCATCTGCATTGTTAGTTTGGAGGCCAGTGATGGCAGAGAATACATCAGTTGAAGAAATTTTAATGTCAGCAATGAGGAAGTCGAGGAGGGGGGAAGTGAAGGAGGAACAGCACCGGAATCGTACTAAGTTGGCTTTGGAAGAGAATGTCTGAGCGAAGAGTTCTGTTTTATCAGTAGAAGAAACACCTACAGAACCATCAAAGTTGGAAAGAGGAGGAAAGGATGACGAGGTAAAGTTGTTAGAAAGATTTTTGTCAAGGTGCCAGAAGGAGTGGGAAGAATCTGAGTTGGAGAGGTCAGAGCATTTTGTACGAAAGAAACAATTTTTAGCAGAGTAAAGAACAGACTTAGCACGATTCCGGGCAGAAACATAAATGAGATGAGATTCAGGGGTGGGTTGGCTCCGGTGCCTTTTGTAGTCTTCTCCTTGTTCTGGACAGCATTAGAACGAACGTGATTAAACCAAGGTTATTTTGCATTAGTCACAAGATTTGAGAAAGGAATGTACGCTTTCATGCCCGAAAGAATAACCTCCGCAATGCGCGAGGCAGACTCAGATGGCTCTCGGCCATGGAAGCAATAATCATTCCAGAGAAAATCAGAGAAGTACTGCCCGAGGGCCTTCCATTCAGAAGCCGCAAAGTGCCACAGCCGCCCTTTCCTGGGAGGGTCCGCAGGCCTTCCTGGAGCAGTAGGACAGGGTAACGTGTGGTGTAAGTAGGTTGGTGGGTGAATCAGCAAGTGAGGAGGTAAATGGGTGAATGAGATGAGTGGATGGTTGGATAGATGGATGGATAGGTGAGCGATAGGGCAGGGGAGTAGGAGGGTATGTGAGCAAAAAGACGGTTGAGTGTCTGGGTGAGTAGTAGAATGAGTTTCATTCAGTGAATGGATAACTGAGTCAGTGAAAATGTTTTGTAGCTGGGTCAGGTGCGTGCGCGCGTGTTGTGGGGGGGGGGGGGGTTAGCTTCTGAGAATGGCTGGGAAAAGAAGAGGTGTGTGGTGTGTGCACTGGTTTGTGGGGATTTGTGTGTGAGTTGTGGTTTAGGATACAACGTGGGGTGTGGGGTGTATTGTGCTGTGATGTGTGATGTGTGATATGGTGTAGTATAACTGGTTTTACGGTGTACGTGACGTGCTTTGGTATGGTGTGGTGTGGTGTGGTGTGGGATTAAAATATCGTGTGTGAAGTGCGGTGTGGTGTAGTGTGGTGTAGTATAGTGTAGTGTAGTGCAGTGTACTGTAATGTTTAGAAGTGTAGCATCGTGTAATCAAATGTAGTGTAACTGGGTGAAATGTAATATAGTGTAGCAGTGTAACGTATTGTAACGTAGTGTAGTGTAGCATGGCGTAGTGTAGTGTACTGTAGTTTGGGGTAGCATAATACTGTAGTGTAAAACAGTGTAGTGTAGCACAATGTAGTGAAGTGTAATGTAACAGTGTAGTGTAGCTTAGTGGAGTTCAGTGTAGTGTAGTATGATGCAATGAAGAGTAGTATAATGAGGTGTAGTGTAGAGCAATGTTGCGTAATGTTGTGTAGTTCACTGTGGTGTGGCCTGGTGTCGTGTGTTGAGTGTGGTGTAGTGTGAAGGGTGGGGAAGGTATGGAAGCTTGTGTCATGTTGTCTGGCGTGTGTGTAGTATGTTGTGTGGTGTAGTTTGGTGTGTAGTTTGCTGTATGGTGCAGTCTGGTGTGTGGCTTGCTGTGTGGTGTGGTGAGTGATGTGTAGTTTGTGACTGTGTCGCGTGGTGTGTGTTGTGATTTTGTGCGATACTGGTACACGAAGTGGTGTTATGTGGTATGAAAGTTGTAAGGAGGGCAGTGTGATGTGCTCAATGTGGTGGTGTATGTGGTGTGGTGTGGTGGTGTATGTGATGTGGTGTGGTGTGGTGTGATATGATATGGTGTGGTATGGTGTGGTGTGTATGTGATGTGATGTGATGTGGTGTGGTGTGGTGTGGTGTGCGTGATGTAGTAAAGTTAAGCATGTTGTGATATGGTGTGTGTGTGTGTGTGTGTGTGTGTGTGTGTGTGTGTGTGCGTATGTGTGGTTTAGTGTTATGTAGTGTGCTAGAGTATGATGTATGGTATGTAGTGGTGTGATGTAATATAACGTGGTTTGTGGTGTACTTAAATGTGGTGTGTCATGTAGTTTAGTGTGGTGTTGTGTAGTGTGCTGTGGTGTGCTGCGGTAGGGTATGGCGTGCTGCATTGTATGGTACGGTGCTTTGCAATGTAGTTTACTGTGGTACAGAATATACTGTATGTACTGAAGTGTGTGTGTGTGTGTGTGTGTGTATGTGTGTGTGTGTGTGTGTGTATGTGTGTGTTGTGAACCGAAGTGTTGGCGGTGTGATGGTGTGTGACGTAGTGTGAATGTTGACTGCAAAAAAGGGAGGTGGTGGTGTTGTGTGTGGTGTTGTGAGATGTGTGCGTGTGTGTGTGTGTGTCTTGGTGTACGATGTGGTGTGTGGTGCCATGTACAGTGTTTGGCGTGTGATGTGTAGTGTGGTGTGTCATGTGTTTTGTGTTGTGGTTTGTAGTGTGTAGTTTGTGGATTTCGATATGCTCTATTTTGTTCTGTATATTGTGTAGTGTGATGTGAGTGTGAGTGATAGGGTGTGTTGTGATTGTGAGGGGTAGGGTGTGGTGTTATATGAGTGGTAGTGTACCATTCCCCTTATATGTATATATGCCCGTTGTGTATATGTATATACAGTATACCCCCCCACTGTGTGCTCCCACTGTATCACAGAACTGCTGACCTAATCAGCCGCTAGAAACATATGTACAGTCAGTCGAGGGCGAACTCTGGTACGGACAACTACTGTCCCCGTGCTCCACAATTAAAGGCCGTTAATAACTACTCCAGGACTTTCCTTCCACCATCAAGAGGGTGTAACAAACATTTGGTAGCAGCGGTGTCTCGGATCATTGTTTCTGACCACCTCCTACAGCGTTTTAATGCCACCAACAACTCCTTGATGCCCCGCATCTCACTGCCTCGCCCTCTCACTGCCTCTCGTGGCGTAATACTGGCTCTGCATCTACAGGTGTCCAATTTCCCTCACTAGTGCCGTTCTCTACACCGACCACAACCCCGCACAGGCTGAAACTGTCGACACCGCTGCTCTCCACACCTGACTTACCTGTTCCAACACCTGTTCAGACACCTGTTCATCTCCCGGTGGCCCTCTCCAGCATCTGCCGTTCCCCCGACGTCACCCTCTGCATCTCCCACATCTGCCACCCACCAGCTTTGCGCCTGCCTGTGGAGACATTTGCCTTCGCCCCACCACTCACCCTTCCACCCCTCAGTGCCTCCCATCTGGTCCGGATTAACCAGCCACCACGCCAATCAACCCTCCTATTCACGTATCGTCTCAAGACCAGCGAGCCACTCCACCTCTTCCAAGACTCATCCTACATACCTACTACAAGTCGTATTCACAACCAGTCTCATCCACCACGCCCACCTGCCTCTGACGCTGCCCACCACGTGACCTCCCCGTTGACTCCCACTACCGTCTCCCACCAGCTGATCCATGCTCTCGCCTCTCCTCTCCACTTTGTTCACATCTCAGCTGTGTAACTATAATAGTATACCTTCATCCACCCGTTCTTGACTTTCTATAGAGATTATCCTCTGATTTTCTCTACAGATTGTGTATTATTGTCATTATTCATCTCCAGCCCTCACTTCATACTCACGTTCACTGCCTGTCTTTATTACTCATCTCCCATTTCACCTGTTTATTGCAGCTCACATCCCATCATCATCATACATTTCCCATTCCATTCTCATGGTACATTTTCTCATCTTCATACTGTAAATATATATATATATCTCACTCCTCATCTCTCATCTTACATTCCGTCGCCAGACTACATGTTATACTTTCAATATACGGAACTTACTCCACCCACTCTCAGCCAAGAAACAACCAATGCTCACACTCCACCCGCTTAGGACGATTTACTAACTCATCTACGTAGCAGGCGCACGTACCCACGACCTGACTCACCCAGATGGATGAGGATTTGCGCGTCCCCCCCCCCCAGCATGCCAAACTACGCGAAGCAGCCGCTGCCATGAAAGCCACTAGTAGCGAGATCCGCCAATTACTTATAGGCACGAAATGGGTACAGAACGTAGATGGAGCTCCTATGGTTTCACTCAACAACTTTGCAGATTTATTTGGTTAACTGCGATTCCTCCATTGGCTTGATCCAAAACAGAGAGATATAGCCCTGGCGATCGGTTTCAATCCAGGAGAAAAAATTGTTCAGATCACTAAACCCATCCATGAAAGAACAGGTTCAAACCACACGCGTCAGGCCACAAACCGCCCCTTGGTCTCTCAGGTCTGTCACACTACCACTCCCCCAGACCAATACTGTTCCCGTTCCACCACACGAGGCGGACCTACCACGCATTGTTCTCCAACCGCCGGTCGTGATCAATCTAGCGTCCGACAGAACAGACAGTCCTCGATCCTCTGCTGGCACTGAGGTAAACCCGGACATCAAGCAAACAGTTGTGACCGTAAACACACACGGCCTCACTCCCAAACTAGACGGCGTACGCCTTCCCGTTCGCGTCCCGTTCGCGTCGTCCTACATGCAAGTATCATAAGACTAGTACAACTCACACTACTGAGGAATGTCGTTACCTCAACCGCCACCAGTCGGGGGAAGCGCCGCGCCCGTATCGGACCAATATGACGTAGCAACAGAACACCAACTCCCCATCCGCCATGTTGGACCCATAACTTCCTCAGGTCTAGTCATTCTAGGACGTAGTAATGACATACCAACGTCGTTCTTCATGGACACCGGATCTATAGTAAACTTGATTTCTGATACCTCCTTAGACATCATTCAACGCCACCGCAACCACGTCAGTTTCCTTGAGCCGCCTGACATTCGCCTATGCGGTGTAGAAGGCTCAGTGTTTAAGGTCAAGGGAAGAGTCACTTTAGAAATACAACTAGACAGCGCCCTGCTCCCTTTCCCAATAGAATTTCATGTTACTAACGAACTGAAATATCCAGCAGATGCCATTATTAGCTTACCCACCATGGCACAACACTCCATTGCATTATTGCCTGCCTGTAGTAGTATAGACATTTCTGGGTTCCCAGTCTACAGTATGGAATGTCCCCGTCCTGTCCTTACGATAAATTCAGTCATTCAGTCCCCCCTGACTCTCGCATTGTCTAAGAGTACAGAACAGGCCAAGCCGTCATCATCATCATCACCCGAGAATACAGAGATCATTCCCTCATTGACTGAGAGCAAGGACATAAATTCCTCAACACCTGCTGATACATCCTCTCAGCATTCAGAAAAGGCTCTTCCGACCTCCTCTAACGACAGCACTACAGCCAATTCAGACATGTCTCAGTTACCTACCTCACAGACTCTGACTAATGTTTCCCAACACACAGAGACAAGGCGTGCAGTAACGAATACGTGCACAATTTTGTTACCGCATGAGTTCACCAGTCTCTGTTCGTGTTGTAGGTGCGAAAGAAGGAGTGGATGTACTAACACTACCTGAGACGTGTTGTGTGAATGGCTTAACTTATGAGTCAGCCTGGTGCACGATAGAGGCAGCCTATGTTATCTATACTTGCTCAATGTCATGAATGCTCCACTAAAACTTAAAAGTGGTGTAGAGATCGGAGATTTCCTAGTATACCCAGCGGCCGTAATGGTGTGCCAGGAATCCTCTATCCCTGCTGTTCATACTGATGATGATAGTCAACCAACAGGTGTATGTGCCATTAACTCTACAGGATCTGCTCCGGCTCATTCACCTGACCTGCTCTCAAATCTGACTTGCACAGATTTTCCACAGCATAAATCTCAACAGAAATGTGGTAGCCTTACCCGGAGAACAAATAGGCAAGACAGACTTAGTCAAACATCACATAGAACTAGTACCAGGAACTCAGCCGATTTATGTACCAGCATATCAGTTACCTCACAGCTTGAGAAAACAGACAGATCAGATGGTACAGCAAATGTTAGTTCAGGACATTATTGAACCCTCCGTCAGTCCATGGAATAGCCCTCTTTTCTTAGTCCCAAAGAAGGACGGCAACTTTAGACCAGTAGTGAATTACCGTAAACGCCGTAACCGTTCCAGACCGTTTCCCATTACCCATCCTCACAGATTTGCTAGAATCACTAGGTGAAAATAACGTAGTCTTTTCATCCCTAGACCTCCTCAGTGGTTACTGGCAGGTCGAAATGGAAGAGTCCTCTCGCCCAATTACAGCCTTCAGCACCCCTTCCGGACATTTTCAGTTTAAGAGACTTCCTTTTGGTTTGAGAAATGCTCTTTCAGTATTCATGCGACTTATCCATTCGGTCATTAATGGCATGATGGGACACACTCTTTTTGCTTACCTAGATGACATCGTTGTTGTAAGTAAATCAGTCCCTGACCATTTTGCCAAACTACAACAAGTATTGGAACGCCTAGAGCTAGCAGGCCTGAAAATCAACCTCAGTAAATGTGCCTTCCTGAGAAAGAAAATCAACTTTATAGGCCATGTCGTCGACGCACAAGGTATTCATACTAATGATGACAAAACTAAGGCGATCATCAATTTCCCAGAACCTACCACTACTGATGCTGTCAGAAGTTTCCTAGGCCTAAGTGGTTACTATCGCAGATTCATTAAAGACTATGCAAAGATCGCCGCTCCTCTAACCCACTTACTAAGGAAGAATGTATACTTTGTATGGACCAACGATCAGTCCCAGGCTTTCCAATTACTAAAGACAGCTCTTGTCAATGCCTCAGTTTTAGCATTCCCTGATTATACCAAACCCTTTCTTCTATGTACAGACGCCTCAGGCGCAGGACTTGGTGCAGTTCTAATGCAACTAGATCAAGCATCCAGGAAGCGTGTAATAGCGTATGCTAGTCGCGCACTTACCACCGCTGAAAGTAATTACAGTGTCACCGATTTAGAAGCCTTGGCAGTAGTCTGGTCCTTGAAACATTTCAGAGACATAGTATACGGTTATCCAGTGCATATCCAGACAGAACACCTTCCTCTATGTGATTTGTTTAAGGGACACAACCTCACCGGTAGGTTAGCTAGATGGTCCATCACCATCCAGGACTTCAATCTCACTTTTCAGTATGTCCCAGGAAAACCGAATGTAGTCGCCGACGCCCTCTCACGTCATGTAGCCGAACCTGTCACGTCCCTGTAGCCCAAGGCCACTGACAGCACAACCTTAACATCGGGGGATGTTCAAAACTCTCAGCACAAATATTCCATGTGGTCCCAAGTAGTTTATTTCCTCGAATCAGGAGATGCCTCAACCTTACCTACTCTACCAGTACTACTAGATGAGTTCATACTAAAAGATAGTCTCTTGTACAGAAAAATATTCCTTACAAGGAAGGATTTGCCCAACAGAGAAGTACACCAACTCGTTGTCCCTACTGACCTGATATCTGTGGTCCTTCACATCATTCATGATACACCTCACGCATCCCATCCAGGTAAAGACCGATGCTTGTGCCAAGCACGTCTCGAGTACTATTGGCCAACCATGCGTCACGATATCAATACTCACTGTGACTCTTGCAACTCGTGCCACCGCCACAAAGGTTCCACCGGCTTACCTGCATCACTCTTACAATACTCAATCCCGTCACGACCATGGGAAACAGCGTCCATCGATCTTCTAAAACTCCCTCTTACAGAATCGTGCGCAGAGTATTTGTTCGTAAAAGTCGACCACTTCTCACGTTTCTGTGTCCTCGTACCCTTCTCAGATAAGACCGCTAAGAGTGTTGCACGTGCCTTCATAGATCACGTAATTTGCCCGTTCAGTACACCACATACCATCCTAACTGACAACAGTACTGAGTTCAACAATAGTCTCCTGGATGAGATCTGTCGCCGCTTTAAAATTAACAAATGCAATGTCGTACCTAACCATCCAGCTTTCAATGGCCTTGTAGAGCGCCACAATAGAAAAATCTTAGAGTGCCTCAGACACCTAGGCTTCCATAGTTCGTCATGGAATGACTGGATTCCCCAAGTGGCATCCTCAATCAATAGCTCCATCAACGCTTCCATTGGCGAATCTCCCTTCTTTGTCCTCTTTGGTTTTGACAGACACCTACCATACATCCTGTTATCCTTAAAGCCAGACCCAATCTATAACATGGATGATTATGTCAAAGTAAAATTGGCCAACTTCCAGACAATCCATCAGTATGTAACATCCAATCTCGCTTCATCTAACGAGGACATGATACAACGCCAACATAAATCTGCCTCTCCTATCACTATCAACGTCGGTGATCTAGTCTTTGCTCATTCCCATATGCACAGCTCTAAACTGGATGACAAATTTACCGGCCCCCATCGCGTACTGAATGTAACATCCAATCTCGCTTCATCTAAGGAGGACATGATACAACGCCAACATAAATCTGCCTCTCTTATCACTATCAACGTCGGTGATCTAGTCTTTGCTCATTCCCATATGCACACCTCTAAACTGGATGACAAATTTACCAGCCCCCATCGCATACTGAATAAACAAGCAAACAAGTTCCACATCCAAGATCTCTCCACTACAGACATCAAGTGGGTCCATGCTGATGATCTAAAACGTGCACCACGAGGCCTAGTGTTGAAAGAATCACTTGCACAACCTACTGTTCACCCTCCTTCTCCACAAAACCCTCAATCTACCCCATCTCCACCTATCCATCAGTCTCCTTCATCTCCATCTACACCTACTCATTCATCAACCAATCAATATCAATCCAAACTGCGTTCCGCCCATCAACCTCTCCAGGAACTCTCCCATTAATCCTAACCTAATCTTCTAGGCATGATGTTAGCGGTCTACCTGCTGGTAGTGCTGACCCTCCTAGGGTCCGGGTCGGGTGCGGACGATGGTGGAGTACGTCCCGGGGCCTTGGTCGGATCGGGAGGGGAGGTAATGCTCATTGAAGATGTAGTCTCCCTGCGCTACGATCTTGTGCCCCTGGCCGATGTAGCCATCACCCTGCCTCCCTATGCGCACCAGCTCCACAAAATCAAGACCCACCTCACAGACCTCATGGGGAAACAACCCAAATCAGTATTTATATAATCTTTTCCTCCCACTCTTCTGGCAGTTGCAATACATTTCTGGTAAATTCACTAAGCTCAATGACACATTCTCCATTCAGCCACCGTTCTCATGTGAAACGAGATCTCTTTGACCTCGGAAGTGAAATTCTAAGCGGCTTGTTTGGCGTTGCTACAGCCTGTGACCTTTCTGGCTTCAAATCTGACCTAGCTCATTTAGCTTCAGCCTTAGAATCTCAACGCCAGGTCATCAAGGTCCAACACACTATAGACGCGTTTTTGTGAGGCCCAAGCTTGAGCCTGGCTCGAGCCAGACTTAAGCCAAACCTCCATTCCCGTTTTTGTGGTGCCCAGGCTGAAGCTGGACTTGAGCCGCACTTTAGCCAGACTCGAGCCAAGACGATTCACCCATGGAGCTGGCTTGGCGTAGCTTGAGCCCAGAAATGTGACGTCATACGTAAACAAAGATGGTGTCTTCCCTTGTGTTGTAAGTGCTGTTCCCCCCTTATTTACTCCTCTAACATCACCCCACTCGGTATTCTATGAAGAGTATGTAATATATAGTGCATACACTTCATAGAATGCTGAGCGGGGTGAAGTTAGAGGGGTAATGACATATTTCATTCTCCACTCAAAATCATAAGAGGTAGGCAGTTTCTGTTCAAGGAGAGTATGGTCAAATGAAACCGCAATTGATGTGGAAGGTTGCAACAATTTCTATCAGTATCTTTTGTACAGTGAAGAAAACATTACTTTGACTCGCCCTAATATCACTTGGAATAACTGAGACAGTCTACAGGTGAATTGTGTGAAGTTTGTTGTGGATTCTCTGAGGAACCTTATGGGCATAACAGAAAAAGAATGATGAAGCACTGAACATTATAATGGTGATTATTTCAATTCACTTCATGGAAAAATCTGTATCAATTCACCCGACACGACGCTTGCATGTATAAAACCAAACTAGAGAGAGAGAGAAATAAAGGCCAAAGATCAAACAGTTTACATTATTAATTTTCAGTTATCCTCAACAAATTTTTTTCTCCATTTGTGGTGTCGGCAGTGACATTACTTTCTATAGAGCTACTGTTGTTCTCGGGTGCATAAATGTATAATTTTTTTTTATGTTTCTATGTAAAGGAATGTTTATTAGCCTTGCTATCATCGTCAGTTTCTTATTACTGGTAATTTAAGGTAAGGTGTAGTTAAATCTAACAAGCTAGCCATATGTTTTTCATATAGTGTAGAGTTACTGGGGGCAATAAAAGCTATTTTTGAAGTTTCATTGAGTTTAATGGAATCCTCTTGTAATGCATAAATTTATTACTTATATTTATAACTATATACAATAAAGCTTCCTGTGCTAAAACAAAAACATGAAAATCTGTAATTTTTACAATAAGCAAACATTTAACTAGGATCAGAATACAGGCATAACTTGGAATGTAACCTGATATTTAATCTTCACTTAAAAAATCACTTTTTTCTTTTTTTTACCAATGCTTCCATGTTGCACCGTCCTCTTCCGTATAACTACCATTCGTCCAGTACGCACCGTACTCTCTCTCATTTATTGTTTCTCCACAATCCTTCCACCCAGCACATTCTTGGTCTTCCCTCCCCTATCATCTTCCACCTCATTCACACCATCCTATTCTGTCTTTCATTCTCCACAATTTCCAAAGTCATACAGCCTCGGACAACATTTCCCAAGACGTGCAATCACATCCATGACAGTACCATAATGTTTCACTCCGTCTTAACATGCAACTCAACGTATTCCTCTAAAAGTATGTACACTCTACAAAATACTTGCAATGAAAAGACTTTTTTCAATGCCACTAACATCGGGGAGATGAATTTGATCAAGAATATCATGTTCATCATCATGTTCAACCTCAACAGAGCCTTCATTTAGAAGGGTTTCTTCTACAGGGTTTTGTAGGGTTATGAAATATGCAGCAAGCCTTTATTATTTGAGGAATTCTTTGGACATCTGCATTAATATACTTCATTCGCCTGAACCGGCCTTTAAGGAAAGCAAAAGCATTTTCTGTAACATATCTACTTTGTGACAATTTCCTATTAAATTTTCTCTGCAAATCATTTAAATTTACTGTATCTCTGAAGGGAATGAGAAGGTTGGTGGAACGTTGAAAAGCAGAATCCCCAATGATGTGATAGTAATTTGTAGGGAAAACAGGTACTGGCGAATGAGTCATTAAATGATTGAGTTTTGTATTCTTGAAAACTCGACTGTCATGAGCACAGCCAGGGAAACCTACATCAATGAAGGTAAAGAATTTCTCACTGTCACACACTGCCATTAGGTTTACGCTGTGTCTGTTTGTTCGGTCAAGGTAATCGGATTGGACATCATCAGGCTCTTTTATCTCCACATGGCATCCATCTAATGCTCCAACAATTCCTGGAAACCCAGCCACATCTTTGAATTTTTCCTCATCTCTCTTTAAGTCGTCACCAGTTGGCCATTTTATGTACCTGTGACCAAGACTGCAAATAATGTTTTTGACATTAGAACACTATTAAAAACAGCACTCTCTGATAGGTCAAACAATTCTGCAATTTCTCTGTATGTGGCTGTGTTACCTAAATACCACAAACCTAGCTGAAGGCACAATTTAGCTGGAACAGGTGCTGTCCCTCCACGGAAAACCGGCCTGTACTGCTCCTGAGCAATTTCAAGGAGAAAAGCAAAGGTTCCTTGGTGGCTCGCATATTCCCGAAGAAATCCAGATCTTCTTTCTGATCCAGGTGATCACTGAAGCCTTTCTGCTTTGCATGTGATTCTCTGCATCAACCCAAAGGAACATAATGTAATTATAAAGTATTGTTTTGGTAATATTACTAATATTATTTTTGGGGGAGGGGTGCAGGGACTCATTGAACCCAAAGGAACATAATGTAATTATAAAGTATGGTTTTGGTAATATTACTAATTATTTTTGGGGGAGGGATGCGGGGACACATTGACCTAACACCAAAGTGGCTCACTGAAGGGAACACGTGAATGGAAATGAAGGTCAATTTTTAGTTTCACACAACCACTGATCTTTGCATCAAATCTGAGTGTTTCCAATGGTTTTTGATGTGATTCATTGGATTTTGCCCTTCAAATCTATCGCCAATCAATGGTTTCAAAAGAATTAATATTTTTGCAATCACCTTAGAATCCACTATTTTTTTTTTTAGAAATAAATGTCAAAATGAACAGAATCACACCCAAAACCATAGGAAACACTCAGGTCTGATGCAAAAATATGTGCTGTGGGCCTACTAGTTACCCTAACCCAACCTAACCTGACCACCTAACCTAACCCAACCCTACTCAACCCAATGCAAGTATTATTCATTTGCGAGCAAAGTGCATAGAATGAAAAATGGTCTATACTGGCCAAGATGTTATTTGGTAAACTTATTTTTCTAAGAATCTCTGGTTGTGCGAATCTCAAAATTGTCAGAAATGAGCACTACCAGATACCCAATAATCACAAGGCAATGTGACCCTAAGGCAGAAATTTCCCACACATTCACTACGTTGTTATCACAAATGAGTATCATCTTGATAATTCCTTTCCCCTAAAAGTATGCATTGATAAAGAGTTCATAATGCATGTACAGTTCATGCATCGTACAGGGAGTGCTGCCTGTAGCATGCACACCTGAATGAACCAAACATGCATTCATACAGCTTGGTTGGCCAACATAATACTTAAATGGCCAATCATCTGCACCCAAAAGAAAAAAATAAATATAAAAATATATATATCTGGAAGGCACAACATCTGCATGATGAAGTTAGCTCCTCTTCTACCAAACTGAATAAGGCATCCCAGACTCTTCTCTGGATGATCCTACATTCAAATTTCATCCAACCAACATGATCTATGGTCAGCTGCCTAGTCTCATCGTCGCCTTTACCAAAAATTTTGACAAACTCATTACCTGTTGCCATGAAAGCTATTGGCCTATGATGCCTCTTCTCAGCTACCTAGTCACAAACAGACAAACTTTTCAAAAACCTCCTTAAACTCATACTCCTGATCTTATCTAACCAGCAATACAACCATAAAATCTATTTTTTTATCAACAGAAAATGTGTAGATTGGAAATGGGAGGTAAAAATGTGGAGATACTTGTGATGGGGTACGTTCACTTTACACAATCCGCCTCAATTATGGAAGTCTGATATTCCTGAATAGTAAAACAATGGCTGTAAATTTACTGGCTCTGCAAAGCCTAATAAGTACGTAAAATGAAGCAATAACACATTACCAGACTTTTACTCACCAAACTTTTGAGATGTGTTAGATCTTACGAATATCAAAACCTAACCAGTCCATGATTCCAGTTGTTTCCTAACATCAACAACATAACTTTTTGACCACCTTACAAACATGGTGGTCACAAATGTGTTGTCTCCAGAATTATTATTAAGCTTGCTACCAGTACACCATAATATCAATAAGAGTTCTGTCAACTTTCCCATACACTGTCACTGAGAGTACCTTATTGCTAGGGTTCCCAACAAGCACCCCAAGTTTGTAAATTTAAAACTTTCCTTATATAATGACCTTCATCTTTCCAGTGGTTAACACAACTGCTTTACGTACTAGTGCCTGTTACAATTAAAGTCAACAACTCAGTGACCTGGCTCATGTATTCCTCTACAAGGGTGGACACAACAGTCGCAGACTCTTGTGTGTCTGCAAATAACAGAAAAGTTCCCTTATGGAGGGAACAACTACTGCTTAGCTCCAAAATATCTGAATCTCCAATATTTGCCACGTTGCTTTCAGTCGTCAGCTGACCGGGGTGTTTGTTTACATTCGTCAGTACGGCTCGAGTGTTTTTGAGGGGCCAGTTTGCTTAAGCAAAAGAACGAAACCAGGCTTGAGCCTCAGGCCTCACAAAAATGCGCCTTAAGTTACAGAAGATTACAGTCCACCTAAATGAAGTAACTTACACTCTGAACAACTTCACCGACATCGTAAAACAACACCTCTCCAATCTCAACGTTATTTCTCAGTTCTTCTATCTCAAACTCAACATATTAATCTCCAACTGGCCATTGGCTCTCTACTCTCTCAGGTCACTACCTTGGTTCGTATCCTAGTCGATGCTATTAATGGACGTGTCACTGCAGACTTAGTACCTATCTCAGCTCTCCGCTCTGTATTAGAATGGGCTCACTCTACTTTCGGTTTATCCCAAGTACTCCCCTACTCCTCTCTCGAATATTACTATCCACTTTTCGAGGCCACTCTTCTCACCAAATACGTCGTCGTTCATATCCCTCTACGTTCTGACATCACCTTCAACCTTTTCCACATCATTCCCTTCCCTTTCCGATACAACAATTCCTTATTGCAAGTCTCTGTTCCTTCAAAATATTTCCTCCTCTCACATGATCATCTTTCAGTTGCCTTCCTTTCTACCACCGACCTCCAGCAGTGTTCCTCCCTCACCCCTACCTCTCGTCTCTGTGCTGCCCACCTTTTCGCTATCTTCCCTAGCAGTGCTACACCCTGTGAGTCTGCTTTAGTTCGTAACCATTCCATATACTTGGCCTGTTCCTTTGTTCCAGCTCCTGTACTCCCAGTCCACCATGCTCACCTCAACCACGTCCAGTACTTCTTCTTCACTGTTCCCATCTCTGTCACCATCATGTGTCCTGGTACTTCGGTCCGCTCCATACCTGATAGTGGTCTCTACAAAGCACCCGACTATTGTCCCGTCCAATCAGAGTCAGTCATCACTTACGCCACTCACTATCACCAATCAGTCCATAAACACTCCTATGACATCTTCCAACCAATTGACATGCCTTCCAACCTGCCATCTGATAAAATTACCATCACCTCCCCCAACATGTGTATGCTAACATTTCTCAACGACAGTGACTTCATTATGGATCAATTTTCTCTGGCCCTCAGTCGTTCATAGGTTCATCCAACCGTTGTGTTTCCCCCTGTGGTCATCTCTTTCATAGGTTTTCTCCTCGTCCTCTGTGCAGTGCACTGTTGTGTCCGGAAAATGGAACACAGACTACAGGAAATCAGAATCGCTACTAGAATAGTATGCCCTGCCCAAGACATTGAAACTACCCGTCTTTAGTGCCCTCGCATTCAGTGACTACCAATGTCACCTAATAAGTTGCATAAATTGTGGACAGAAAAGTACCACCAGCAAATGTTGGCATATCTCTGATACAGTAATGTGTGACATATAGAAACTAGCTATAAAAAAGAAAAAAAAAATGTGCAACCTATTTAGCAAAGAGTTATATACTTACATAGATATAAGAACATGCGTGAACGCATACTTCTATTTACTCCTTGTATCATATATCAACATGCCTCCTAGTGTATCTTATATCAACATACCTTCCATTGTAACAATGTATATCTCAAGTTTACATCCCCTTGACATGGCCATGTCCTCCCTCCTACCCTGTATTATAATTCCTACTCCAACTCTTGTATTATAATGCCTCCCTCCCTCAACTGTATCACACTTCCCCCTTGTACAAATCTCCCGCCTACCTTAGTCACATGAACCACCCCATATAACTTCTCTCTGGTGTCAGGCGATACCATCTCAACCACCTGGGGGAGTATTGTACCATTCCCCTTATATGTATATATGCCTGTTATGTATATGTATATATCCCCCCCCCCCCACTGTGTGCCCCCACTGTATCACAGAACTGCTGACCTAATCAGCTGCTCGAAACATAAGTACAGTCAGTCGAGGGCGAACTCTGATACGGACAACTACTGTCCCCGTGCTCCACAATTAAAGGCCATAAATAGCTACTCCAGGACTTTCCTTCCACCATCAAGAGGGTGTAACAAGCAGTAGGGTGTGGTAGGGTGTAGTGTAATTGTGAGTAGTTGGGTGTGGTGTGACTGTGAGTGGTAAGGTGGGATGTGGTTTTTGTGATCAACTGTGGTGAGATATGGTTTTTGTGGTGTGGTGTGGTGTGTTGTATGTTATGGTTTGGTATGGTGAGGTGCATGGTGTGCGGTATGACGTGTTGTGTGGTTTGACGAGGTGCGGTGTGCCTTGTCCTGTGTGTGATGTGCGTAGCGTGGCGCGTTTTGTTGTGTGTGTAATGTGGTGTGGTTCTTATTGTTTGTGGTGAGGTGCAGTGAAGTGTGCTTTGGTGTGTATTGTTTTATTGTGTGGTGTGGTGTGTGTGATGTACTGTGCAAGGTAAATGCTTTGTTTGATGTTATTTGGTGTGTGTTATGATGTGGTGTGGTGTGCTATGTGATATGTTCTATGTGGTAAAATGAATGTGTTGTGGTGCTATGGGTGTCGTGAAAGAGGGAGAATCTGTTATGGTGTCCAGATTTCACCCTGGCGGTATGCGTGACATGAACGACATATTATGCCGTGAACGTTAGTATCATTACATATAATCACACGGAAACTTCCACGGACACCTTCTTTCTCTCAGCACTGGCTAGACAAGTTTGAAAGACGTTACACATTGGCAAGAACTTCTAACACTTGGAACTTTTAGAAACACCGCTATCATCAATATAAGATTGATCGGGTAAGAGGCACACAATTGCCTTATTTGCAGCCTGTCGTCACAGTCTGCTTCCAAGAGATTGGGTGTGCTAAGCCGACTCCATACCTGCTTTGTCCATGCACAGTTGTTGACTTTATTCATGGGTTAGATTCGCCCCTGTGTGGAGTACAACTCTCATGTGTGGGGAGGCTCCCCAAACACAATTCTTATCAAAAGAGTGGAGTCAAATGCATTTCCTCTCATTAACTCTCCTGCTCTTAGTAGCTCCTTTCAACCAGTCTCTTCGCCTCACTGTTGCATCTTTATCTCTTTTCTGTCTCTACTTCAATGGTCACTTCTCCTCTAAACTGTCTGCTTACATCCTTCCACCTCTATGGAGGGCACGTAGCACCCGTCTAGCAACAAACTTTCATCTCTTTTCTGTCCAACTCTCTAATGTAAGAGTTAACCGCTGCACCCAGTCCTTCATGTATGCAGCAGGTCAACTCTGGAACTGTCTCCCTCTGTCTGTTTTTCTTACGGCCTACGATCTCCGATCTTTCACTGTGTCCAAGCATCTCGAAATGAATGGATCTTGGATTTGGCTCTCTGTTATCTTTTTTTTTTTCTTCCTTTCTTTCTTGGAGAGAGCAGTTTGCAGGTCGCTGGCCTTTGGTTCCTTCTTCCTTGAAAAAAAAAAAAAAAAAAAAAAAAAGGGCTCTGGCTGGCGGATTCAGCTTGGTCGTCTTGGTTACGCCCCTTTGTTCAGTCCACCTTCCATGGAAATCTGTTGTTTGTTCGAAACGTGCGAAGTTAACGTGGCTTATGCTGAGAATACGGCCATTAGAATTTTTATTAATTCAGAATTCTTTCACAGTATTGTTTTTAATAATGGCCAGCAACACCAGATGGTATTTGTCTTCCTTGTGTAGGAAGTGATGTTTCTTTTTAGACTGAGGTTCAAATAGAAGTTCAGAACACCATCTGAATCATATGAAGCTGTAAGATGTACAGTGTTATCATATGAAAAAACGACGGGCCAGCTGAGGAAGGACCACAACATTTATGAGAGTCTGAACATCAGCCTCCTGAACAGTGTTGCCATATGTACGTGAACTTTCGTACATATTCGATATATATTCGATAAAATCACCTTCAGCACGACGTGCGATAGCATTTTTCACTATCGTACGTTTTGAACTATAATCTATTTCCAAAAACGAAATAAAACGAGAGAGAGAGAGAGAGAGAGAGAGAGAGAGAGAGACAGAGAGAGAGAGCGTGAAAGTCATGTTCATCTCTTTTTGATATCACTGGCCTCGTACCAACATCATCTCAAGAAATGAACAAACAAATGGGGAATAAGCCAAGAGAAGGCAACGTTCGTAATCGTGATTACATAAGACATATCATAGTCAGTCTCTAAGGCATAATATCATCATAGAAGGTCGTAGTTTACTTTATCTTAACGATCTATGCACTATTTTTTTTTTCTGGGGGAGGAGGGATAGGAACATGAATCCAGAGATAAAAGCCTTCAAAAAATGTCTTTCCCAAATAACAAATAAATAATTAAAATAAAAAGCCAAATTGTACTTATAGTCAGACGCCAAAACCTGTAAGGGGTGGCGGTTTGTCTTTCAGTTACCGTAGTTGTTTAACGGTGAGGGACACTAACCCTCCACCAACCCAATTGTTGGCACGTAGTGAACACGTATGGGTTGGTTATATGGTTACCAGCCAGCGCTATATATGGGTTCCTAGCTTATAGGAAACCATTAAGCTTGTCACTCAATGTAAAACCTCCTGAGTAGGAACGAAAAGTAATAAAAATTGGCGGAAGAGTTGGGAGAAACAGGAAAAGAGGAGAGTAGACAAAGAAAAAGAATGATATGAGTGAAGGAAGAATTGGGCAGCACAACATGAAGTGAGTTGATGATGGTTGCCACCACCTATCACCGATGCCAAAGCCAGTATCAATATATTATCCAAATATTTAGACAACGTTATACTGTATGTTACTTATGTAAACAATATCGATACTACAAAGACTTGTTTAGCAAACAAGCCAATAACAAGATGAAAACTGCAAAGAAAATCGCTAAAGATGTGCTACGAAGCCTCCTAATCCACCTGGAAAACTACCTTCAGTCCAAATTGGTCAGACCTAGAGCATTACCACTACCAATGTTTCAGTTTCAGTAATAATCATTAGGTAGATAAATAGACGATTAAACAAGAAGATTCATCAAGAGCTATATGAAAAATGAACCTATTTTTACCGTTTTCCCCCCTCATGTGGCATCAGTATCCTGTGAATGTTAAATACTGTACATTTTGTTGAAAAACTCCTCTCTCTCTC